>JBAIZZ010000320.1:907303-922635 GCA_037355905.1 Heliconius aoede | reverse complement strand
AGAAAGGAAGGAGAAAACAATAAATTAAGTTCACAATAGACGATACTAGCACTCGCTACAAATGTAGTTCTTTCAGATCGGTAATCCACTTTATCCTATTTTCGCGTGTTGCTACCAAAGCCGTATCTTCACATTAACCTAATTAAATCCTTTTTTGTTTATAAAACACTACTTACATGATTACTGTGCCAGAGGGCGTTGCGCTTTATTATTCTTACGTAGCTCTATAAACTAGTGTCATAAACATGTGATAAATAGATTGATAGCGATAGTTAAATATAATCATTGTATTAACTGATAGAGGAATAGAAGAAGAAAGTCTAAGTGAACTATATGGACTATAGTGAAGTTGTCTACTGGGTTTGAATTTTCGTGATTTGTATAAAATATTAATAAATTATTGATTATTACGAATAAGTTCAAATACGTCTAAGGCTCTTTAACAATTTATTGTACAAAACTATATTAAAAAAAATTTTTTTTTAGTTAAACGTTAACTAAATAAATATTTTAAATAATGATACATTATGTTTGTTTAATAGAACTCCATCGAACATCGAACCCACAACCTTCGCGCGTGCAGTCAAACACCACCCCACTAATGCCATATTGCAGCAGTAGCAGTGAAACTACTTACTCAACCGAAATGTAAATTTTACAACCAAAATATTCTGTTCTACATTGCAAATGAAATGTCCACTAATTGCAGGATCTCTAGTTAGTATTAAATGACTGTTGCAATTAAAACGCTCCATTGACTGACGCTACTGTCATCATTAAAATTTATTTAATTAAGACTAGTGTACCTAGACAATTATTGTACTTACGTATATTTGATAGTTAGACGTTCGATTTCAACTGAGATCAACGTTTATTCAACATATTTTTCAGCGTCAAAACACTCAGGTCTTCGCTTCTCCTTTTGCTTAATATTTACAAATACTTTCGTTGTTTTTTGTTGAATAGTAAATGTCAATGAACTTCTTTGACAGAAAAGGGGAAAAAAATACACGGCACAGTACAAATTATACTTAAGAAATTCATGTGATAAATACCTACTATACATGTTATTTTAATATAATATATACATACATATTATGAATAAGCCTTAAATCTTAAATAGTTCTCGATAAACTCGTCGTTCTCCAGAGAATACATCGCGCTATCAAGTTAGTTCTATTAAAGATCTAGTTATATATATTATCTGGTAAGCAAATTATAAATTAAAGCATGCAATTCAAGGGACGGGATGGAGGACTGTGAGAAGAAAATTACAACTTTATTAATCCTATAATAAATCAAAATTAAGAGAAAATCGTAAATGCAAAGATAAAATTTTGTTTACTTTTCACCTTTTACAAACCTCTAAAAAGCGTAAAAACAAAAAAAAAACATTCAATAAAGCGCATACCACGCTTTAACGAATAAGCTCTTAAAATGAAAAGCACATTAATTTCATTAGTCGTTCGTTCAAATTTAAATATAATTATGTTACGTTACTGCAGTACCAGAACATCTCTGAAAGCACTGGTTATATAAGGAGCAAACGAGCTTTAACTGTTTAAAATATTATAAAACTTTGGGTAAATAGTACATATCTAATCATACCTCTAAATGGGAGTCAAACCCACAAACTTCGCGTTTGCAGACAAACGTTTCTCCATTGCACCACGACGACCGTACATTGTAGGAACAATCGGGGGCGTGGGCACAAGCATGTGATTGTAAACGTGACAGGTTGTGGGTTCGTTTTCCTCTTGAGGAAACAAAATATTTAATATATTTCTTCGCTCTAGTAACGCAAACGAGACAAAGCGCAGCGCTAAGTTCCGGCACTCGACACACTTAGAATATGAGTAAAAAAAACATAATCCACAATGCACTTACTAAACCGAGAAATAAAATAGAATTTCATAAATTCTTTATCGAGAAAATACGAGGCCATTAGAAGTGAAAAGATTGCAATAATTGTTCATTGGGGTGTGAAACAAGTCTAGCGTCTGCAGTTCGTGGCACTATACCTACTTGGTTCACTTAGTGTGTCCATACTTAAAGAGGCTCTTGGTGCTCTATAAGGTTACTTGAAATTGAAAAGATAATATAAAATAGAAAGAATTCACAACCTTGTCCTATATGTCTTATATTTTTTTTTGAAGTAAAAATATTAACTGCAAATAGAAATTTGTTTTTTTAATTCATTTATTACTATTTTAAATACTCCCAAATATTAATAAAATTAAGAAAATAAATAAACATACATTTAAAAAATAAAAAAACGAACATCGTCGTAAAGCAGAGACACGGAGCCAGCGACTGTAAATGGGACGGTGGTTTCAATTCCCATTTGGGGGCGTGAAGATTTTAATATTTGTCATTTCCTGGCAAAAGACCACGTTACACTCAGCCAAATAACCCTAAGCCCTAAAGCTCCTTACATGATGCTAAATGATAAATGAGTGAAGTTAAAAACGAACTTTCATATTAGATTTGCCTATAAGAAACTGCCTATAAGAAAAATCCAAATTATCTACAGATATTAAAAAAAATAACCATATGTTTTTTCACACACCAAGACGGTACGCTGAGAATTTTAGGAGGTGTCAGAAAATTAAGTTCGAGTCGGATGGTCAAGTCGTCATTCCCTCTCATAGTAGTCGCTGACCCCGATTTCCTACGTCGCTTCTAATGAATTATTACTGGGCTGGAAAATTGTCTTGATGAGTTTTGTCACCGGCCTTTTGCAACTTGCTCTTTCAAAACTGACGTAGTGTTCATTAAAAATTAATGGGACACCTTTGTGAGATTTCAGTGGGCGGATAAAAATTTAAAAGATGAAACTGTTTTGGTGTCCACTGCCATATATAACATATGATTTTATATTTTTATATTTTTACGTACAGTGTGCAGCTATGCAGAAAGAATTTAATGTTATACTTATGAAAAGAAATAGAATATAATTTATATGTTTATAAACAAAAACATATGTGATATACGAGTACTTACTTACTTTATTATTATAGATTTTTGAGAATATCGATCTCTATCCAAATCTTTTATTAACTGTATAACAAAACTTTTTCAATTCAATCGACGACAAACTTAGTGTTTCGCTCCGAAAGTAGTTAAAAGGTAAAACAAATATTGAGTTTGAGATGTTCTTCACAATTTATTAGATCGTTTTATTTTTGTCCAAAGTAAAGAAGAACACGTATTGGCTCAACTTATTTTTTTTACCACCAAAATATCATAAGATATCAAGAATAAATGCCAAAAGTTGAAAATAGAAAAAGGTTTAGCAGAAAATTACTAATATTAATAATAAAAAATCAACGTTGAAGTAAACGATTGCATTGAAACAAACGTCAATGATAATAAATAAACCACGCAAGATCAAACAATTGAATGAACCAATGATGCAACAGTCACCTCCCCGAAGCGCAGTTGCAGTACCATTATTGTACAGTAACCGTCTTTTGTTGATCTCCGCAACCTTAACCCTATTGAACTAGTTCAGTAAAACACAAAGGTCTAATTTGATTGGACGTATTGTGCACCTGGTCCAAACTAAGATGAACTGTTGACAATCAACATTTACATACGATATTGAGGGAATATCAAGGTGCAAATGTAATTGGTCGACGTACACCGTTGCAGCACTTGGCCTCTTTCGCAGGAACACCGACTGGGGTTATATTATCAAGATCGTCGATTGTGTTCCATTGTAGCGTATTTACCCACAGCGCTAATTGTTTTACGTATGGTAATAACAGTTAGTGAACATCCACTTCCAGGCCGGAAGGTCTTAATGTCGAGGTGATGTAGTTATTAACATACATTACATTTCTACTGAAAATAGCCGCGGTTTTAAGGTGGATTTTGTTACGGAAAAATTTTAGTGTCCTTCTGTATCTTACACGCAGCAAGTTAAGCAGAGGGAACCTAGTGTTAAGACACTTCGTTCTCCATTTTCCGCAGAATTCTGGAGGCACTGCATGTTATGTGGCGGTACTCAACATTAATTTCATTTCCTCGAATGGAAATCAAACCCACAAAAGTAGCTGGAGCGTTTAGTCACACTTTCTGCTCCTGAAGACACTGCACTTTCTGAAGACAGTCGTGGCGCAGAAGCACAAGGAGCATGTATTTTAAAATATTTCATCTTTTTTTAAAGTGAATAATATTTTAAATGTGTCTGATGTCGCCTCTCTACTCTAGAGTACTTATAGTACTTTTCGCAATTAACTTCTGTTAATTTAACCAATCGCGCGTCCTTTAAACACTGCGTATGTATGGAGTGTGCTCATGGAGTGACTGCGAACAATGGCAATAATTGCAAATAGTTCCATCGGACGTCATATTGCTATTGACCTAGAAAAATTTAGTTCATGAATAATTCTTTTTTTTTAAATTGCTTTCTACAACAAGTGCTCTTGAAATGGTTTTCCTTTTTTTGTTCTTAAAGAGGTGAAGTAATCTTAGCTGTGAAGTCAGGCAGGTCTTATATTCTTAGTCTTTTTGAGACTACCTACATACTTTAGGAAAAAAAGGCTATAGAATTGGCACCATTCTACTATATTTGTTTTGGCAAGACTGTATAACTCTACATGGCTGTAGGTTCAAAATCTTGGCGAGTTAACTTGGAAAATCAAAGTTAGTATTTAACACGAACGTCCCACAAACATATAGAAAGTACAAAACAAAATGATCAATAAAAATTACCTATTAGCTATACACACAATATATATAAAACACAAGTTATATTAAAAGTAAGCCTATCTATGGCAAATATAATATAATTAAAGTGAAACTAAAAGTAATTTTCACCCACATGTGTTTATATTACTGGCAACATTAGTGTCAACAGGTTGATGCATAGCGTAAGATATCGCAAATGGAAACCGGGCCTTTTAAAAGCCTGTTTTTGAAGCCGAACCATATTAGACTCTATCCATACTATAGCCATATTAGAATCTATTAAGACAATGTAGAGTATTAAGTTTTCCATGTGTACCTATTTACTCGGTTGTTGCTTTTAAGGGCATGTTAAAATAACGCTTTAGAATTCAAATGTTTATTCTGCGTCATAGGAGTTCAGCTAGGCTGAGTAGTTGCAACCTTGTGTTAAGACTCTACGTTCTCCATTTATTGCTCAATTTCCGGGACTCTATTTGTTTAGTGGTGGATCTCGACGCTGCACTTTGTCTTGTTACCACAGCGAGTGATTTTATTTCCCCGGTGTGGAAATCGACCTAGAATCGAAACGTGGCGCTAACAGTCAAACATAACGCACGTTGGCCTTAAGTTTAATTAGTTAATATTTTTTACTTTCAGTATTTTATTTTTAAACTACAATATCTGTATTAAAGCAAACGAAGAAGTAAGACACCTAGCGACTTATTATCTCCAGACAGTAAAACAATATATCATGTACGTGTAATTGCGATGGTAATAACAAAGATTTTATGATTCATTTCATTGCTTCTACTCTGTATACCCACTGTGTAGATAAAAGTTGTGTTAGATAAAATATGAAAATTATTTAGTGTTCCGTAAGAGAATACATTTAATTAAGTGTCGTATGTAAAGTTGATTAATAAATTAATTAAAGTAATTCTGGATAATATGGAGTTTTAAACTTATTTTAATTTAAAAGCTTGTCATTCAAACAAGGAACTAAATGAATGTATGAAATACGTAAAAAAGCCAACAGTTATGGAACAAGATCAACCAGGAAATTACTAAAACTAATAACTATATAAATATTACTTAACGAGTAACGTAAAATATTCACGCTATTTACAATATCATTAACGGTTAACTGATTTAACTTTCAGTTAGCCTCTTTCTATTTTTAGTAAAAGGGAAAGTGTTAAAATTAATATACCAGCATGTTCCAGCAAAAATTGGGAAATTCTAAATTTTATCATAAAAAGGTAAAGTTGTTTGTACAAGGTATCCCCCAGAGCTTTTGATCCCATCTTATTGAAATTTGGCATTGATACAGCTTCGGACGCCGAAGTGGGCTTCCTTTGTTCAGACAAAGGTATCTCTCTGTAGAATAAGAGTATTTAAAAGACGTTGTCAACAGAACTTTTTTTCAGTTTTACAGGCTGAGGGAGCCTATTGTTAAGACTTTGACAGTGGTTTGCCAGGTTTGCAGAGCAAGAAAATAAAAATAATTGGTTCCCCCAAATGGGAAACGAATCCATAGGCCACAACAATTATTAAAATTAAGCTTATTGATATTTGTTTTAAATTATTTAATTTATGGCTTCAACTAGTGTATTAATGACTATTATTAATTGGAATCAAATTATAACACTAGTAATATCATTATTATTATACTATATAATTATTACACTATAATAATTGGTATAATATATTATATAATATATTATACCAATTATTTCTTTTTTTTTTAAAACTTACACAGGAATTATTCATATAAATAATTAATTCCATCAAAATTACAATGAATGACTGTGACGTCATTATCCCACATGTAGACTGTAAAGTAAACACACTTTGGAAGCATGTGCAGTATAAAAAATAAAGAACGATCTTCGGACGTTGCTCTGAGCGCTACAGGAATACTAATTTTAGATTATCTATTAACTTATCTGGGGGTAGCGCACTCTTATTTACTAACAATAATTAGTTACATTAATTATACAAAGATAAATTTAAAGTATCTTTTTTTCCTATTTTGAGAGATATTGCTGAGGCAGATATCGTGGAGGACAGCCGTAGCGCAGGGGCAAGTGTGTTACTATAAACGCGACTGGTTCTCAATTCGATATCCGCTCGAGAAAATGAAATATATATTTTATTTTATTTTCATTTCTTTGCTCTGGTGCCGATACAAATCGCTGCGTTGAATTCCGTCACTCAATGTGCAATGTCTATAGAATTTCGAGGAAAATGGGGAACGGAGTGACAGCAGTAGATTCCCTCTGCCTACCCACTGTGTCCGGGATACAGGATAAAGCTGATTTATATCAACGATTCATAATGATAGATTCTAAACTTAAACGTCTTTATATTTTTATGTCCACAATTTTGAAATCTTTTCTGCTCATTCTAATTACTATAAATAATATATTTTTGAACACAAGATTTCTGGAGTTAAAACAACATCCTATCAACCATTTAAATCTTAATATTTTTTGTTGTTTTTTTCCCACTTCTATATACATATAAGCAGTTTTACGGTATATCGCGTCTTGATATTATGCGCTTTCATTTTAACCAGACCATGACAAGCACGATCATGGTCAACACCAACATGTCTCATTGAGATAGGAATATATATTTTCAGTATTATTTTCATTTTCTCGGTTTGGTGACGAGGTGAGCCACGGCGTTGAGATCCGCCACTCGAAATGCAATGTCTAGAGAATTCGACGGAAAGTGGAGAACTTGTATTCCATAAGTGAGATGCTAAAAAAAATGTTAACAAAGCGAGGAAATTTAAGTAAATAAGTAATTCATTCCCCCGAGTAGCTATCCAGCCCACAACAATTGCATTTACAGTTAGATGCTGTCCCACAACGCTACGATGGCTTCCATTTATGGAGTAACGTGTACCTAATTATGAAAAAATATATGTTAAAATATGATTTTTCGATTTATTATTTTTTTATAAAATCGTATTTTTTTTATTTTTCTATCATTCATTATAAGTTGTAATTCCCGTTTTTGTTTTAGAGTTCTGTACCTCCTAACGAAAAAAAGAACCCTTGCAAGATCTTTGATGTCCAACCGTCCGTCTCTGTATGGTTGAGACAGACAGAGACGGACTTGAGTTGAGCTTGGAGTGCTTGGAGATATCGAGTTGAATTATAAACCATATACTCAAGTCTATGATCCTTTGATTTTCTGAATAGATCTAATTTCTGCATTTACGTATAAAACAACGTAAAAAATATATCGTTTATATTGCAAAGCCTGCGTATTTCGATAGTATAAAGAGAATCAAAATTATTAGGGTACTTCCAGTTGATCTAGAATTATGAAATTTGGAAATTAAAATTTTTGAAACTTTTCATTTGTGATTAAATCCTAAAAAATAATAGCCTTTAATAGGATTGGTATTAAAGCCGCTAGTTCTGAGGTATCAGATGAAAAGGGTGACGATTACAGGTTTATAAATTTACTGTTACTTTTTCTTTAAAACATTAAAGATCTAGTTAAGCCAACTACATATATTCCCCCTTACGCCACCTCATAAAGTCAACACGAAAGTTCCTTAGTTCTAAATAGAATCTGTCTCATCTCGGTGTCTCTAAGAGATTATCTACAACAGCATCCAGACTAACTTGTGAAATCGCTTTAGGTCGCTTTAGGTACTAAAGTTTTGAGATTTTGCATAACAATTTATTCATAAATAAAAGAACCATCACATCGGTTGGCGCAATATTAAGTTATTCGTCCATTTGTCGCGCACATACCCAATACAAATTTAAGACACATTTTGTTTATGGTACCATTGTCAGAAATCGAATAATTTAAAATTGGATCACCCAGTCAGTCAAAGTTCCTAGTAACAAACATAAAAAATGAATTTAAAAAATACAGTCGAATTAATAACCTCCTTTTCTTACAGAACTCGGTTAAAAATAACAAGACGGTATTTAATATTGTACAATAACACAATGTGTAAGTAGCACATACTTATTTTTTTTAATCTACTTCACTTTACCTTTACTTCTAAACGTAAATATTTCCAATTATTCAAATTCGAACACGGAAATCGATCTCACAACCATCGCATGTACAGAACTGTGCCATGTTAGCATCGACGACTACTAACTGACCTTATACTTATTGTAGTTATTAGAGCGATAAACACTTATGTTATGATATCGATATAAAAAATAACGATACATTTCTTGTTAAATATATCTAATGGGTTTTTAAGTTAATCTACAGTATGCCTATACTAATATTATAAAGATAAAAAGTTTAATATGTTGAACGAGATAATCTCGAATTTAAAAAATGTTTGTATTGGTTAATCCATTTGTCGAGAGAGGCTATATTGCATCACGTATATCGTTTCGATTTAACTCACTCTGTATCTCTGCGGTGTCAGAGTTACTTCGGGCGTTAAAAACGTGTGACACCTGTCATATACAAATCTTCTGATTCTGTCATCTAACCACGTGTGCCAGACGAAGCCACAAGTAAAAGCTAGTGCAAAACAAAGTCGATTAGCATATCTGAATTCTGAAGCTCTCGGAAATTCTCTAACTTCAAAACAATTTGATATCGACACAGCAGCAACCTTTTCAATACTATGATAACAATTTGAGAAGCGCGTGGGTTCATTCCCTTAGGATAGGTAGAGGTAGGTTTACGAGAAGAGTATACATAATATAATGCCGAAAGGAATTTTTATATAATCGTAAATAAAAATATATTCAAAATTGGCTTTGACTTTAATAGGAAATATGATAACTGTGTGTATATTTATAATATAATATAATGTTTATTTATGATATACAGATTATAGACTCCTCGAGGCGCAGTGGCAGTCTGATTGGAACCGCGACGTTTCGGCGATCGACTCCTACTAGAGGGAATATATATTTTTTATTTTCATACTAAGATAAAAAGATAAGGCGTGGCGTTAAGTTACGATACTCAACACGCAATATCTTGAAAATTAGGTTATGTGCGGGTGTGTTTTAACACTACCCCTTTCAGTCACAGTGTGAACACAAAAAAATATAGCATCGTGTGCTTTAAATATTTATTCAACATGTTAATTAAAGTAATAATTGTCAGTATAATATTGCATATGACCTATAATGAATTTTCCATTGTCTTTAAAATGGGACAAGCGCAATAAAAGAGTCAAGAATGAAATAACGATGCGCGGTTACTTTGAAAGCGTAAAAGCTCTTTCATAATGTCTATTACAAAGTGGCCGGGCCGTAACGGGTGAAGAACAAATTGGTAACATCACACGTGTCGTTGAAATAAAATATAATATTAAGTATACTCGTTAATAAAATAAAATAAAATAAATAAAATGAAGGAAAAATGAAATATTAAATATTTCATTTTCTCGAGTGGGAATCGAACAGTTGACAATCGCACACTTGTGCGGTAGCGCCACGAGTGGTCTATTCACTAATGAAGAGGCTTTATTATTAAATCATTTCAGCTATTAGGATATGTTTATAGTATTTTTAAAATTATTAATTCGTCTCTCACTCAAAAACTTATACGTACATATTTTAACTACTTTGTAGGCAAGTAATAACATCGGTTGCATATAAATCGTGAAGGCATAATTATGTGGTCTTCTGTTGCATGCTGAATGAGAAAACTCAATGCAAAATGTTAGCTCTAGTATTCATTACGAGTTTATAGTAAAAGAAATGTTAATAAGATTAGTAGTTTATTTAAATAACGAGAAGTTCGTTTGATGTTGTTACGAAAAAATAAACTATAAATGAAATACTTTTATATATATATATAAAAATATTTCATTATATATATTTTTTTATATATATATATATATTTTTGAACCACGGCTGGATTCATCAGAATGATCACTCAAGTATCCATAATATAAGAACCAAACCTACTACCCTGTTTCATAGTATAAACACGATTTAAACAATTTTATGTATCGTCTTAGAGTATTCTACACAAGCATTCATTCGTTATTCCTCAGTGGACACTGGCGAGTCGCGAAACAATGACTTATCTGTTCTATATCTCAGTCGTAAATTAGTTGAGGGCCTTTTAAACTATTCCACTTGGTTTTCTTTAACTTTTCTTGGAAATAAACAAGAAATATTTGTTATAGTTAGTAGACACAGTATCGAATGGTATATAAGTATTAAAAAAAATCCATTATTTAATTAAAACGAAATATATAAGAAAACAGTTAAACATAAGCGAAGTTGTAGCTATTATTGTATGTATAGTTGTTGCTTTACTCATAAACTAAATTTGTTAAGAACTGACTAACAAAAGAATGAATCATTATTTTCTTTTGAATCTTAGAAGTAACATGTTATTTTAAGCCAATCTTATTATAAACTTCAACTTATAGTATATTATTATCTGCATTTAGTTTCCAATTTTAATCAAAAAGGAAAATATAGTGTTTTGTATATGCATGAATAATTTATACTATTTAATATTAATTTTGATCCTATTTAATAACATAATAGAGGATAAACAATCACCTTTACCTAGTTAGATAATAATAATAGTAACTTGTCTACTAACGGTCAATAAGTCCATTTATTGATTGCATGTTTCTTTATAAAATAATGTATCTACATATAGTTTATGCAATGTTTTTATATTTATCACATATTTTCTTTCTTTAATATGTTTTAACAAGTAAAAAGATAATAACATGACATCATTGCAATTGAAATTTAATGATAATATGGCAGCCATATATATCATTATTTACTTATTGTAATTGTAATGCACAAATTCAGGTTTTACTATCAAGGAATTGTTTTAAAAGTAAAATATAAATTACACAGACAATTAATATTTAAAAAAAAAACATTAAAACTCATTATTGAATTCAATTGCTGAAATGTTTATTTTATTATGTTATTGTAATAACCACTTTATATGCAATTAGTCCTTGAAGTGTTATAATAGTTTTTTAAAACAATAATTAATATGAGTACTTTTTTCTGTCTACAGAAATATTTTAGATGAATTCATAGTAGGTATATTAAATAAAAATAAAGATTTTTATTGAAGATCAAGTGTTAATAAAATAAAGACAATCTAAAGCTATCTCCTAAAGTGATACTATTAAATCTTATAATTTAAATATCCAAATCTACTTGTTTTTAACATGTTAAAGTAAAGTAAAACTTCAATTTACATACAAAAGAGCAATTAAAACGTAATCATATAAAACAATCTACCATAAACTCATACCATATTAAGACATACAGTTATGTATGAGAAAGTAATTTTAACTTAGCCACTATAAGCATCTAACTGGAAAAATATATAAAAAAATGTGAATTCTCATTACCATTGATCCAATCTACAGCTTCTAGATATCTAATTGGCCAGAACTGACGATTTATTGAAGAAAATATATTAAGTTAGTTTTTACTTCATCATTACTTATAATCATGCTTCAAGTAGTTCACCTATGTTATTTAGGCCACAACTTTGTAAGTATTGTATTGTCAGAGACATATTTAATATGAAAAAGGAACACGAAACAGGATAAAAGGGGGTAAATATCGATTGTGCTCACCACAACAAGACAGCCGGCTTACAACCAAACGTTTTTCGGCAACTGCACCATGTTTTTAACACATTATTGTTAACTAATACCACTAAATTCACTGCACTTTAACTGGCGACGAGTAAAACTTGGGTTTTTACTGTATTTCTGTCACAATATTGGATAAAACACTGTAATTTGAACGATACACGTATTGAAAGTAACGACACAAGCCACTTCTAATGCAAGCGGTAACTGACTGTCAGAATCCAACGAAATGAAATCGCTCGAATGTCCATATACTCGCTTTGTTCGTACTTAGTATTGACTATACTGCTTGGAGGTAACCGACTAAATTAAAACTGTCTTGAGTAATAGGAATATTCTTCTGATATTGAGTACATTGACAATAGTCGTATAATAATAGCGCCATCTATGGACAAGTACAAACAATAGTATTACTTGGTTAAATTATACTTAAAGAATCGCACGCTTTCTGACAGCGCCATCTGTAAATATTAAATACAACTACCTGTTCCATAACTGACCTGCTAGTACTGACATCTGCGAAGTACGCTACTGATAGAGACAAGAAAACATTGCAGTTAAGAAAACAAGAAATAGATGGTATTTTATAAAAAATTTCATACATTTTTCTATTTGTAATAAAATATACATATGATGTAATAGATAGAACTTGATGTTTATAAAATTATTTAAATAAAAAAATAGAATTTAAGGTCGTTTGTGGCGCAGGGGCACAAGCGACTGTAAACGCGATATTTATGTCCTCTTCGCACATCTCTTACTATTCGCTCTGGCGTCGAGACAAAGCTATGAGTTCAAATTTCACTCGAGGAAAGCGGGGAAAGGTAGAGTCGTAATGGGAATGGAATGTCTAAACACTAGGCATCCAAGTTCTCTCTGCCTATCTTGCTTAAGCCATGACGAACTTACGCCATAATTTATGTTTAATGAAAAAGTCAACAGCAATAGATAAAATGAACATGTGTCTAGAATGCTATACATAAATAAAAAAAATAGAACAAAATTCCATTGATTTGGCTGCCTCGTATTTTCTAGACTCTTATTTTCAAAAAACGAACCGGTTTTTTTTCAAATACCTAAGAGTTTTTTTAAAATATAGCAATTCTTTCTTACCTGCGTTCTTAGCCTGACCTACCTCTGGTCGTAGACGAGATTTCTATGTTTTAGATAAAAGTAAACTTAAATTAAATCGTAAAATACAATTTGCGAGCTGACACTAAAATATAAAAAACTGCCCAATACTTGTTCAAATTTTGTCACAGTTAAGTGCTAATAAATCTATTGGGCCGTAACCTTTGGTTATCTGTCGGTTCCCATAGAGGAAAAAAGGTGAGCTTCTTTGTTTTTTCTTTAAGTTTAAAGTTTAAAAAAACTTTAACTTGGAAATGAACGGTTTCGTTCACTTCCGCTAGGATTGACCGCTGGCGACGGGAGCATTAGGACGTATATTGAACAAAGAAATATATAGACCTGCGCGTGCGCATATTTACTATGCATATTTTTAATTAATAATTATACATTATCATCTGTATTACTTTGCTTGCGAAGTTTTATAATTGAACAAGAAAAGTTATAATCAAACATCGGATATTAACCTGATAACATTTACTTCTTTCCTTTTTTTATTCTTTTTTTCTTTTAATATTGAAAAAATATACAAATTGATAAATAGCATATACCTTAGTAGGTGCCAAATTCTAGTTATGTATATATTTAAGTTTTTAAACATAGATGTAGCTAATTTAAATCTAAAGTTATGCTTAAAAAATAAGATATATGCAGAAAAAGAAAAAAAACATTATTCTAGTTCTCTTGCTTCGCCTTAACAACATAATACAAACAAAACAGATATTTGAGGAAATCCTATAAAACCAAAATTTTAAAGGTTTCTCACTAATTCTTCTCCATGAACCCTTTAGTCGCGGTGTGAAGAATGTTATTAAGTGGGTGAGTGGAGGAAAAAACAAAATCTCTATCTATCGGGTTAGACGTGATAATTAGTGGATATGGAGATGCACCGGGCAGTGCAGCGTCACTGAGCGCATTCCTATACCGATATTAAACACTACCATTCAGAGAAATGCATGTTATCTTTGTTTATTTTTTTTTTCGTTTGATATAAAGCCCTACAAAATTATCAAAGTAAAATAATCGTAGACAGATATAACAACCGCAAGTCGTAGGTCTTAAATTTTAATTAATATTACTTTTCAATATATAGATAGTTAATGTCGTATGCCATTATCGTTCGATATACCTTCATTATGTATAAATATTTCTTTTAAGCTATATATTACTAAATAGTACTTAGTTCTTTTGTAATTAATATAAATACAATATCTATTCTGTATTCAGTTTAACTTTCAGTTATATAATTATATTTAATTAAATTATTTTTAATTATTCTAGTGGTGGTCAAATTGTGACTGTAACGCGACAGGTTGTCGGTTCCCAAAAATGAAATATTAAATATTTTTATTTTTTCGCTCTGCTACAGCTCTACGTTGAGTTTAGTCTCCACTCAATACGCAATACCTCCAGAATTCGGTGAAAAATGGAAAATATATAAATTATTTATATTGTAGTGAGGCATTTTATAAGTCATGTATGTAATACTAATATGATTGGCATTTCATTTATTGTGATTTTTCTCACATTTTACTAATATAATATAGTATATATAGAAGTTTCAGTTTAGCAGGCTGTTATACAAAATGGCTTACCACATATCCCTCTACAAACATACTCAACGAAATATATCTAATCGGAACATACCTCCAAATATATTTAGACATTTTAAAATATTTAGATATTTTCTCAATAAAAAAAGTCATATAAGATGAGATATCATGAATAATAGTAACGGAGGGTGGAATTAATAAAACACACTATATTGATACGGCCGGTGTCGGATGCCGCTGTAGGGTTTCCAATAAAGCCTATTTGAATTTATTAGCTAACTCTTTGTATACTGTCATGGCCAACATGAATTTGGGTTAAAAATAATATATATATATATATATATATATATATATATATATATATATATATA
>JBAIZZ010000320.1:847430-902030 GCA_037355905.1 Heliconius aoede | reverse complement strand
CTCAATTTTTTTCTATTACTCTATTTCGTACAATAACTTTTACATCTAAACCTAACATTAAATCAAAACGAGGGCGGTTCGATACTTAGAGGTATATTATAATATCTGTGTAATAATCTGTAGAAAATACCCGGAACAAGAACGACAAGGCACAATCTCATATCACGACTCGATCCGACCCAAGATCACGAATAAACACTCATTTATTTGCATCGATACATTTATTTAGAGAACACAAAAAGCTTATATGAAAGCTTATTGAGTTATACTGTTGGGTGAATTGGATTGTTATTGTTAAATTAGTTTAGTTATTTTAAGGTAATGCTAATTGAAATATTATGTCAGTCATTGCGATTTAAACGGAAGTAGGGTAAGGAATAAGATTTTATTATTAAATGATCTTGACACAAAAACTAAAAAAAACCCAAACAAATAGAAAACTGTTGATGATCTGAAAAAAATATATGATGTCAAATATTTTCTTTAATTATTACTAAGAACAGTCTTGACTAAATCACTTTTCAAATAAAAGAACTAGACCAAAATCGGTTTATTTGTTTAAGAGCTACGATACCACAGAGACAGGAATACATAGACACACAGTCAAACTTATAACCCCCTTCTGATTGCGTCCTTCGCATAATGAAAAAATATGAAATTTAATAAAAAATCAAAGCCAACAGTTAATAATAGGTACTTAAATACTAAAGCTGCACGCACATCTTAATATTGAGAACTTACTCATGATCTCTTAATTAGTATTAGTAGTATGTACGAGTATATAAAGTTTACATATACATATTGTACATGAGACCAGTGGCTGCCCGGGGGCACAAGTGTGTGTAGTGTATGACTGTAAACGCGACAGGTTCGATTCCCACTCTGGCAGATATAAAATATTAAATATATTTATTTATTTTAATTTCTTCGCTCTGGTGTCGCGGCAAAGCGTAGCGTTGAGTTTCGCCACTCAACATGCAATGTTTTCTGAATTCGGAGAAAAGTGGGAAACGGTGTATTTTAACAAAACTGTGGGAACACAGCGTGAACCTGAAAAAACAAAATCAGCTTCACGCTAAAAAAAAATGTTAATATTTAAAATATGTTAATCCTTTCTGGGCAATAAACACATTACGCCCGACCTTTACTAAGCTGTTAATTATAATGTCGGTACACCTAAAAATAGACTTATTAAATACTTGTACAATAATCAGCGCGACTGTTTTAACAACCGATAAAAATCTTATTTTAATACTTACGTATGTAGCGGTAGACAGTAATAATACATTTTATTACTTTGTCTTGAGTAGCGGATACGATCCACGCTGTTTCCCAAAGCGTGACGTTGTCCAAGACAAGCTTTGAGTGTTGAGCTTTTGTTTCTATTAATATATCACTGGGATTGTCAATGTTTCTGTTGAAAACTATTCGTACTAAAAAAAGGTAAAATATATCATACAGCGAAATAGTTAGACAGTAACGCACGAAAGCACTGAATGGCACATCTCTCAGTTTTCTACTCAAGGCTGGTTTATAAAAAAACTTAATAATGACTAAAATTCGATTATATATCTCTATTGTTAGAGTTATAGGCAGCATCTATGAGAACGCTTTGGTTGTGGGTTTGATAGCCATCCAAGGGAGTATTCTTTTTTTTATTTGCATTTAAATTTCCCGCTTTGGTAATACAAAATTCATTGAGCTGCACCATCTATAAAGGAATATCATGGAATGCAAATTGGTGAACGGAGTGTCTTAACACTAGATTCTCCCTGCCCACCCATTCTATACGCGGGAAACAGCGTTAACGTACACATCCCAAGTACTATATTCAAAGTTTCGTAGCTCATTCTCAATAATTGTAACCGAAAAAACAAAATGATATAGAATCGTTTGGTTTCGATAATTGCTTAATCAACTGGATTGATCATCGATGGCGATGTCGACGACCGGCGCGGCGGCCAGTGATGTACCTGCGGATACGGATGTAGATAATATCGTTGAGTTATACGGTTTTAAATTATATGTATACATAAATTGAAATTTTAATATAGAATGTGTGCTTGTAATATTAATTTTCTTCAACGAGAGAAAGTAGCTCTAGTGTAGAGTTATAAAATATAAACAATAAAGGTTATCAGTTCAATATATAAGTAGCATAACAAGACGTAGATTTGTTATTTTAGTTAAAATATGATATTTTATTATATTTTCGTGTCTATTTGTAGTAAAAATATCTTATGACACTTATTTTTTTCGAATTACTCTTAAGTTTTTATTAGTAGATTATTGAGTATAATTATCATAATACGAAATCTGGGGCAGGATAGCTCTATTAGTGAAAAATCTGAGTTAATATTAGCTATATTAATTAAATGTATTAAAGATCTAAAAAACATTATTAAATGCTTATATCCCCGCACTAAAATAACCTTTCGTTTTACGATTTTAATAGTAGAGAGATGATTTTGAAAGATCATTTTATGGCACGTCGTGTTGCGTTCATAATAATAACCCATCAAAAATTCTTATAGAATATAATTTGTTACAATTATAATATTATACTAAAAATATATAGAAGAAGCTGTTTGTTGTGGATTCGATTTCGCTAGGTGTAAATGTATTATTTTCAATTTTTTATTTTGGTACCAAGACAAAGCGCGGAGTTGAGCTCCGCTACTTAACATGCAATGTGTGGTGCATGGGGAATGAAGAGATTCGTTAATTTCTAAATAATTTCTTACACTTGCTGTATCGTTGCACTATATTATTCACAAAAGGTATAATGGAACAAATCACAAAGGCAGTCTAGTAATAAAATATTTCCAGTCTTCCATATACAGCTAATTATAGCAATAGAAATTTTATTATATAATTCCCATAGATTCAATGGTATACAAAAGCTAAATTAACAAGTATGTGATAACTTTCCTGGGCTTAATCATAAGCTTCATACAAAGCACATGTTAATTTGATGCAGCTTATGCTTTTGAGCTTTGGAGAAATTTAATTAGAATTCTTTATGTAGGCTGTGGGAATGATAGAGTGATACAACTTTTGGTATAATATTTTGTTAGAATTTGTAAGATCAATATCGTATATAATGTGTATAAAGAAAATCAGATTATTTTAAAAATTAAAAGTTAATATGTAACTGATATAAAGGTTGTAGATTTAGATTGAGGTGGAGGAGTTAATGTTTATATAAAATAAGAACAGACATGAGATGACCAACGTATTCAATAACATAAACATTTATAACACATTTTTACAATACAATACAATATTTTTCTGTCTATAAGAATATTTATACCAAAGTATTTAAAAAGTCTACAATAATAATGAAATATCAACAACTTTCACGTGATGTGATTGCGCCGAGCGTGACATTACCAGAAAATATGAGCACAAAATATTTGTACAGTCAGCGTAGTAATAAACACACAGGAGCGATTCAAATTTGAACCTTTCCAAATAAAATAAGGAAAAAAAAACTGTCGACAGAGTCATCTTTCTGGGGTAGAACTAATTGGTGTCGGTCGGTTATAGTTAAAAAACTTATTTGTTGTTCACCTACGCTGTTGATAGACCCACCGAAGCGGGAACGTGAGGCAACAGGCAAAAAAATCTTGACCGCTTGAGCATTTGCTTTTACTTCAAATAAATAGTCACGCCGCGTTATAACTGAACTGGGTTTTATCTGCTTCATCATTGTTATCTATTATGTAGATGCCAATATTGAGAGTGTTTTAACAGACTCATATTAGAGGTACTGGTAGTTTTCCATTCGAAAGATCTTGGAAGTTAGTCTGAATCTTGGATTTAGTCTGTAGCGTTATTTTTTTAATAAAGTAGCGTTGGAAATAAAGTTCCATTGCGAAGTTTTGCTTATTTATAATTACAGATTTATCATTTTCTAAATAACCTATAAATCATCACGCCAGAATCCCACCTAGATCTAGGTTTAGATATATATATATATATACCAGTCGCGAAGACGTAGATTTGTGTGTATGCTACAAACATATTATTTTAACGTTACACAAGTTATACTATAAATAAATATATTGTATAAGATAAAGTTATATAAAAAAATAAACATGCAACAAACAAAATTAAGCTCAAGCGATGAATTAAAACGTTACAGTAGCTTATCCTCTATTGATAAAATAAGAAGCGAAATTGCAATACACTTACAGGAACTCGATAATCGTTATCCTAACTCGGAGCGAATGGAAAGCAAGCATATCTAAGTTGATGGTCCCTAGAGAGAATAATTGTGTGTAATCGCCGCGAACAGACTGAATGGTATCAAAGAAAGTAGATTTTTATGTAGACTCACGCAGTATTTCATATATCGCAAGTTAAACTGAAGGGATCCAGTGCTAAGAATTCTAAAATTGGACGGGAAATAGATACTGAGTGTACGTTCCGCATTTCCTATCCAATTTTTTCGAGACATCACGTGTGGAGTAGCGGAACTTAACGCCACGCTTTATCTTGTTAACAGATATCAACAATTTCAGGACATAAGTATTATATTGCAGCAGGTCAAGATTTAGTGTACACGCGTAGATAAAACACCTGTGTCTACCTACCCACTTATAAATATGTAACCCGCCATTGTCCTCACAAAAGAGATCTATCCGTAGAGTTGCTAACAAGGGCTCGGAAAAAAGTCCAAGAGTGCCCGAATTTGTTTCCGAACAATGGGCCGCAGAACAGACATTCAGGTAAAATAAGTTCTCTATTGTTAACTGCCATTAGTATGTAATGCTTTGGGATTTCGACGTAATAAATTCAATGAATCCACGAGTTTTGTGCGTAATTCCACAAAAAATTATGTTAGGATTTTAACATGAGGATGATATTGTGTGAAAGTATATAAAGTATATAAATATATAAAATAAAATATATTTTCATGTCAATATATATGCAACTCTGGCTCATTAACTACGAGCCGGCGTTGCTCGACTAAACGAAGTACATGGATGTATTATTATAATATATAAATAAATAAAATAGTATTTTATACAATGTGAGGTTAGCGCTAACTGTGACAAACATAATTCATAAGAAAAATTGTTACTAACTCACTATAGTGTTATATATGGATGTTAATTTGAAATAAATTATTTTTATTTTATTATTATTACAAAATTAAATCTCATCTAAAGAAAAACGTTTCATCTTTCAATCTATAACCATCTTAACATAATTCTAGTAACTAATACATCGGAATGGGTATAATAATAAAAAAAAAACATCCCAAAAACACCAATCCCAATAAAAAGCGTATTCATACAATGAAAAAACTTCAATCTGATATCGAATTTATAAATTATTAAATAAATGTTCAGTACAAATCGCGAAGGCTCGGTTTGTTAAATTAATGACTGTTCTTTCACCGTCGGAGTGTCCGTTACGGGCCCGTCTACCTGACTTGACAACTCTATTTAGACATCCAAATACACCTTTTTGTCGGTATATATATATATATATATATATATATATATATATATATATATATCTGTGAAACTAGTTTCGAGAACACAAAACAATTTCCTTTGTTGGAACGATTTAATGATTTTTTCGTCACAATTTGGCGATTTTCGTCGGCCATTCTGCGAATCCCCGTGGCATTTACGTACCTGTTACAAGAAACAATATGAAAGGTGCGTTTGGCTGTCAAGTGGGGTGTAATTTATAGTGGCTGTTGATAGATCAGATGTGAGGTGTCTTTAGTATCGTCTAACTAGACAATTATTTCGTTTTTGGGTTACACCTTGTTTGGGCGGTTGGGAATGAAACCTTAGTTATTATTTCTACTAACTAGGCATCAATTTAAATTATTTATACAAAAGGATCTTTTTAATGTTACATTTATTTTATTATTTGCTTTAATATAAATGAAAGCTTACATTGTATCACAAGAAAAGCTCCAGCATTAAAATGTGTTCGCTGTTCAAATATAACCGGAAACAGCGTAAGCGTAAGTATTAAACAATCAAGTGTATAACCTTATCTCAGACAGACAGACAGAGAGGAAGCCCGTGTTGGCTGACTGACGGGCAGATCCCGGAGTAAACTCGACCGTTACTTGAATTGATTGCTTAATGTTTTAAATATTATACAGGTCATGTGTACAGCAGATATTATACTATCAAATTATATCAACGTTCAAGATAATTACATATTAATAATGAAAAGCGAAAACAAGAATTATTAATGTATTTATACCTTATAAGCACATGGCTAGTGTAATACTAAAAACTAAATTACAAGTTCATACCATGAAAAATAACAAATTAAACATTTAAAAAAATATAATAAAATAATGAGTAAATGAGATTTACTCAATTTTTATTATTACTAGCATTCACATCCCATGCTACAATTTAATTTTCTTAAATCACGTCCAACGTAGAAGGAGACAAGTTTAGACCCCAAAAATCCCAAGGAACACCTAAATCAACGTCGAGATAATAATGTCCAAATATTCGAGATCCTCAGTAGCTCGCATCGGTGTGCTAAGTGACTGGGCAAACTGTTATTATCACCTACAGCTTAGGGTAATGTGTTTGGTTTACTTCTACGTGTATGTGCTTAAAGGTTTAGTGGGAAAGGGTTCATTTTTTGATTTCGTTTTCTATGTTTCATCATCGCTGTTTCTTAACTTTGGAGTTCAGTTTGGACTTACTATAATATTTTTATGCAGTTGCGGTTATTTTTTTTCAAAAAATTCTTATTTTTGATAACTATATCCAGTAATAGCATAGATTTGTCAATACATATACGCTCCGTAACAAACGAGCGTCTTATTTCTTTATCTACATCCAAATACAGTTCTATCCCGCTGTAACGTGTCAAGTTACAATAAAGCCTCCTTAAATGTATCGTCGTTTGCATCGGCTGATTGACTGTACGACCCTAGGTCGTAGTATAAAGCACTAGTTAGTTCCATAGAACCAGTTCCAGTAGGAATGCGAGTGGGCGAGCTTGGATCCCCACTGTTTGTACAAGAAATGTTTCGACCCAATGATGCAACAACGCTATTGGAGGCATATCTTGATACTTGAATTAAGTTGTTATGCGCATCATACTGGTACCTGGTGCGGCTTTCAAAGAAACTCTTTATTTATCTATTAAGATTTTCCCTCTAAAAATGTTATTTTATTTTATGTAACATGGGTATATACCCAACGTAGTCTTTCTCTCAACTTTAGGAGAGAGTAGTAAGTAATTTTCAATATCGGCACTGATATTGTCTTTCTTAAAAAAACTTTAACTTGGCGACTTGCATATGTGACATATGTGTAAACAAACTCGTATTATCTAAATTTTTTTGTGAAGGTAATCTGTAAAATTATATACAAACGGAAATAAATTAAAACAAATGAGTTATGTGATGACGATCAATTCTTAATAATCAAGAAATAAAAGTTTCAAACATGTTTCAATAATAACAGTACCGGAGTGAGCGCCCAGAGCATTAATTAAAATCATTGTTTTATGACCACCCTTAGGTGTAGATCATTGAAACACCCACGTAAATACGAGTATAAGATACTTTTTCTCATGCTATGTTAGATTTGATCACCCATTACATTTGTTTTGCGTGAAATTTCAATTTGCTGGCACTATTTATTGTATCTACTCAAAGTAGATTTGATAGATAAACAAAATATTAAACTGTATACTATGCACAGTGTTATTGTACCTTGAGGCCATCCTGGCGCTGCAGGTTAGCAACTGCAGCGTAGCGTCAAGACTCATGACTGTAAACGCGACAGTTACAGGTTTGATTTTTACTCGGAGAACTGATCTATTTTTATTTCTCTGGTAGCAAGACACAGGACCTTGATTTCGACCCCTCAACACGCTATGCCTAGAAAAATAAAAAACCTAGTGTCTTAATAATAGGTTTCCTCTACCTACCCGTTTATGTGGTAGATACAGTGTGAAACTATGTATTAGTTGTATAACTAATGATTTAGCCCAGTTACTTGCGTACATTAATCTCTTCGGCAATTTGAAACGAGACAGAGAAGGCAATGAAGCTGAAACCGCAGAGTTAAATCAGCTATTAACTACTGGTCTTTAAAAATTACATACATACATTTCTTTATAAACGTGGATGTTCTACAAAAATTTTTTTTCGTCGTCTCATTTGCAGAATTCAAGAGGGATTTAAATATTTCTGTAGTATTGTTTGATCAAGTGGAGAGCTATTTGTCCATTTGTCCCTTTATATATATGAAAAGTGAAATCCTAACAATGGGATGAAGATTAGTGAATATTAATGTATGGATGTATGTACCCATCTCTCGTAACCCATTTTGTATTTTACACAAAGGCTACAATACGGTCATGACGATTTTGACAGGTTGTGGAGAAGATTTTATTCTTAAATTTCGTAGACGACGAGATAAATTCGAATAACTGAGTTAAAATTACTCAGCAAGCGTTTACTTATAAAAACTGTACCTAGATTAAATAGCTGACCAGTTAAAAAAATATATAAAAAGGGAAAAATATGGTAGAAAATTTGATGAGGAGACTGTTTCATAAAATAAAATTATCGAGATTAAAATAAAAAATATTTTTACCAAGGGTTAAGTATTCAGGGAAAGTCAAACCGATAAAAAGGAACTTTAAAATTTAGCTAAGCCGTATGTCGACTTTTTTCTCGATTCATTTATTAATAATCATTTCACTTTAAGATCCAAAAAGTTTTTGCTCTTTTTACCTTCCTCTAAAACGCACTTTATTCCTAATATCTTTATAAACAAAATATCTGAGCGCGTTCATTTCATTAGCATATTGACACAAAATAGAGTATACCTTATGCATAAAATCGAAAAAGGCCTCGAACTTTTTGGTTCGAGTACTCTACATATTTCATTATGATTTTTAAGATTATTGCTATAAAGGTTATTTTTCTGTATCAATTTAAAGTTTACACAATAATAGGACCACTAAATGTGATACCAGGAAAGGCTTTAAGCATTACCAATATTGACTGAGCGAGGCCGGGGGGCAAACGGTAGCTTATTGATATTATTGATTCTGGATCATACGAGTAAATATTGTTTTTTTACATTTTACTGTTGCGTTACAGATTTATTTCAGTTAATTGTTAGAAATATAAGTTATAGTTGGCTATGTTGGGCTGTAATAAAAATATGAATAACATTTTTTTAATAAGGAACAACCAAAAGTAGAATGCTTTGACATTTAAAGCATCCAGATATATATTTTCATTATTTCAATAACTGATCATTTGTGTAGCCTTAAATTAACATAATGATATAGTTTTTAATTACAATAATAAAAAAATACTTATACAAGATATTATATAAAACCTCATAGTTAACAAACGAATATTTATCCTATCCTATTTATATTCACTGTTTATACGTAGGCACTGTATTTTACATCACTAATTGTTCCAGTAGCTCTTATCTCATAAAAATTCAAATTAAAAGTCATCTAAAAAAATTAATCCTCGTCATCCACCTAAATAAATACAAGCACCCTTTAAACATCTCTGTTTTATTAGGCGACATATTTATTTTTGTTATCGTTTCACGTCCAACGATTGGTATGCATTGGTCGTGATGAGAACGTTTCATTCTTAAGCGGCAATGAAAAGTGGATTCCTTTCGTTTGCTCCATAAAAGCTTCACGTTCGTTGTTTCTTGAAAATGTATAGGGCTGTCGATGAGAAGCTTACTACATATTTTTTAATTTTCGGAATTTTATATGAATATGCGATAATATAATAAATATATTTGCAATCTTTTTTTTAAAAAAAAGATGAAAAAGAACTTCATTTTTAAAGAAAGATTTCAATAAGATTTGCTTTTTTGAAAATTACTACTGTAAATATTTTTGTAGAATTCATCTCACTGTCATATACGACACACATGAAATATTAGGTAAAAAAACACGTGTATCACAGTAAAACAATATATTTCTAAATTTTTTTTGTTACTTAAATCGTTTACAGTTTAGAGACAAAGAAAAGAAATCCCTTTGTGGATCCCGAACCCTTCTCCTTCGTAACTTGTAACAGAAAAATTACATAAAATTAATTAAAAAAAATTCACTACAAAATATCAACCCTACATGCGCGGGCGCAGGTAAATATTGACGCGCGCAGTAAGCTGCAGCGAGGCGTCACGGCAAACTGCCTTCGCAAACATTTGTACTGTTTGTCATCCACAGCAACCGTGCTCCACTATCGTTATGGGAGAATTGTTATTTCTTTTCTTATGGTAAAGAAAATTATTATTTCCTTGATATTTTTATTAATGGATATTTTTTAACGGGTCTGTGATTCATTATATTTTGGTCAGAAGGTTATTGAAATTTGATATTATTGGCTTCAATTTGAAACAATATAGTATCTTCACACGCTCTATTCCTAACTCTGTATAAATATGAATCCAACTAAAGACAAGACAAGACAAGACGTCAAAATCACATTTAGAGTGATATAACTACTTAGCTCATTAACAAGTGTACCATGATGGCGCTTAGATATTACCTTAATAATAACCATTAAGTTACATATCTAGTCGTTTATAAGTTTACAACTATAACTTACATGTGAACTGTACATGTGAATATATTAGGTGAATTAATTTTACCAATTTTTAGAACATTCATATAGTTATTATATGTTTTGTATTAAGTTTCATTATCAAAATCTATATTAGGTAAAGTAAAATGTTCAACGAAATACATATTATACAAATAATACTCTCTTGAGCGCCGATAGCATTTAGTCCTCAGGTGATAAAGTTGCCTATAGTGATTGCATCTGCAAACATCGATATCCATATGTATATTAAATCGTGAACATTGGACAATTTCTTAACTGACAAGTTTGGAACGATCAAAGAGCGGAGGTTATGAAGGTACAAACAGAATACCTATATTAGTCAGTTATCAATTATTACTTTTATAAAATTTTGTTTTAAGTTTTATTAAGTGTGGAGCTTAAAATTAGCTTAACTTTTAAAACACACTCCCTCTGCCTACTCTGCTATATACGGTATACAGCGTGAAGCTGAAAAAAAATCTTTACTTTAGTAAACGTAATTTAATAGATAAATCAATCATGTTACAAAATAACAAAACAGAACTAAGAAATTAACCCCAATAGTGGGATTGTTTTCAGTAATAAATACAATCGAAGTAACAGAAAAACAAGGCTTTATTTCGACCGACACTAAACAAAAGTACAATAATATCACTCCAAGGTATCAATATTCGATAACAGCCCTATGCTTTCTATAATAATGGTATGGGCGTGGTACAAAACGAAGAGCCAGCCTCAAACAGGTATATTGTTATAACCACGTGACGAATGTATGTAATGAAAATGAATACGCACGATTTGTGTGCACTTTAGGCGATATGCAAATATGAATTGCTTCTTAAGAATTGTATGCTTTTATTTGCTTATAATTGTGTGTGATTAATATGGAAAATTGTACGGTTCCTCTTTGTTAGAAAATTGCAAAGATTTATATCCCTAAATTTAAATTCTTAACTTATATAAATTTTTTATTACGTCGTAATTGGCGTAACTCATATGTCAGATAAAATATCTTTTCTTTCAAAAAACAATTTATAAAAAACCGTTTTTAAGTTAATTACAAAAAAATATCGACAAACACACTTACATACACTACAAACTTGCGCAACATTTTATACTCTTAATTATGCAAATCTACACTTGATTATCAAGTACGTCTACTGATTGCTCATATAGTAAGTAATTTTATTGAGTTAAACTATTAACACTATTAGTAAATGTACAAATACAATCTAGTGAAAATCTTGTATTCTCTATAAAAAGATAAAAACTTTTCCCTTTGGAACTCTTTCCATTGCTTTGTCAGTTTCATTGTATAAAGTAGAAATCTCTCCGCCTTACTCTATAATCTCAAGAACTGGTAAAATATTATTTTTTACCTAAGTTCACTTCAACATACGTAGTATTTAAATATTGAATATTATTCTTATTATGATAAAGTCCTTTAACATGTTTCAAGCTTGTTACACCGTTTCCTACGCATTAATAACCGTAGTCGTGTCCGAGGTAATTTGAAAAGACGCACCACATTACATCAAATGTGCTTTAATGATAGTGATGACCAGTTCTCGGCTCTATATAATTTACTAAGGATTGAGTTATTAGAAGTATATCGTACTAATGTACAGGTTCTGGTCCGGAGCGGTGGATTGGAGGTGTAATGGGATTTTGATATGGCGAGTGTTAGCTTTTACGTTTTAACTTCACGTTTTTGGGTAAATAATGTAAATAACATTGTAGCTTAGTTTTTTTTTGGTTTTTAATATTGAAAAATATATAGTGACATATTATTCTGCTTTTTTTTTCGTTTATTTTCAAACACGTTTGTAATTTATATCTAATTAACATATAATCACTTTTATTTTAGACATCGAAATAACGACATATCAGAAAGTCATTTAGCGGATCGTAAATATTGAATTTATGGGATTAAGTCATAAATTAGTGGACATAAACGACATGAACTCACTGACATTGAAAAGGACTGCCGCGTGTTTTCAAATAATAAAACACCTATAAAACACATTTGTGAAACGGTAGAGTCGCTTCTCATTTATCTTATTTAATGAGTTGTAAAATCTTCGAGTCACTATGATGTGTCTAGCCTATATAAATTCAAATTTTATTATTCATTTACCATATTACATTGTTTAGATTTTTAAGTGGCATAGAAATTAGGTTTTTAAGAAATAATCGACTCCATTAAATATATATTCTTTTTTTATTATAAATTGCCTTATTAGTCGTGGTCCTTCGAGCCGGATCGTGGGCGGAAGTTTGTCGCTTTCTTATGCCTCTCTTGAATTGATTAAAGTTTTTTTGTCTTACATTGTAAGGTAATCATTGTATGTCTTTTTCTTTCTAAACGATCTTAGATTAACATGTTCACAACGATAGAGTTTGTGATGACGACGCCGAATTTCAATTGTTTTGAACTTTCTACAGACGCCAGATGTACGTACATTAATGTAAATTTATTGAGAATTCTTTTAATGAGGTAGCATATTAGCATGTATAATTAACTTCTAAAAACGATATGGTTCATATATTATTGAAATTGTTCAACATTTGTATTATAAATAGTATTAAATTAAATAAAAAAAATATATATACATTCAATACTTTACCTAATTTAATTAAGTATATTGTAATGATTAAATAAATTAGGGAAAGCTTACTTTCTTTAGGTCGCATAAGGATATTTTCTTTATCATACCGACAAGAATTCCAATAAAGTAACGGTATAATAATCTATTAAGAAATAATTTATTATTAAAAATTCATATAAGAAATGTGCCTCGTCATGTTATTTCTTTATCTAAAGGGTTTGTGTACTAATGACGTGAGTTGCTTATTTCTTTGTATAATAGTAATTAATTTATACTTTGAGAACTTTCATTTCTCTCAAAAATAATTGGATACTTGGGATTCAAGGACTGATATCTTACTCAACTTATTTTTAAAAGTTTTTTACTAAAAGTTTTTTATACATGTTTATAAATGAAGTTGTAAATTAATATATAAATGCGTAGTGCGTTTTTACGAAATGTTTATGTACCTGCTGCAGCTGTTACCTTTCAAATTTTTTTATTAGTAATTTTATATATTTCGAAATATTCGAAATTAGTGTCCTACGATAATACTTTCAAATGTTATACATAAAACTGTATCTTTTTTAATACTATTAAGTTAATTAAAATTAAGTAAAAACTTAACAGTAAACTATGCTACTATATAACCTATATAATTATATTGAACTTTCAGCATATAGCTTTAAAAAAGTTCGCATTCAAATTAAAACAAAACAATCACACCGTTTGAATACGAAAGCGTACCGAAACAAGTCCTAACGAACTCGAAATATCTTTTTATTTTACGTTAGCAAGACAGCATGTCGGCGCAAGAGTTCCTTCGGGCGATTTGGGCATTTTTTTCTTCCCATACCGATGTGCTTGCCCTCGGCTTGTTCTTGGGGTAATGGCTTCATTATACCACTTGGAATCTCGGAAAGAGGCTCGGAGCCCTCCGCGACTCCTCATAAACTTTGATTATTCAATATATTTTTAATATTTCGATTTATATGGTACTTCCACGTACTTATATTAGTTAATTAGAGAAAAAGTATCATATAACAAAATATATAATACGATCTTTAAAAAAATAATAAAAAAAGGAAAAATACATTAAAACACGAATCCCTATATATTTTTATACATTTAGACATAAAGTTAAAATAATGCGTTACAATATGAACGAAGCAAATCTCATATATTAAAAAACATAATAATTTATAAGCTATTATGCAATTATGTACTCAGTCTCGTGATTTTGGGACGGTAACTGGCATTTACCGTTGCAATTTTGATGCTTCAGGTGATTCTTCAATTATGATTTTTCATAATTCTTTGATTTATCTCGACTTTCCATGGTTTATGGTCAATAATCTATTAAAACTAAGATATCTCACATTACAATATACATAGATATATTACATATCGATAATTACGTGTCACAGCACTAAATTAGTACCGATTTGCAGTCCAGGAGGTCCGAACGTTTCTGAATAATTACAGGTTTCTTTGTAAATTTCTCGAGGAGAATTACCCAAAGTCATTTTAGTGTCTGGTAAGAAGCGCGACCGTTTTACTTTCCACCTTATAATTACTGTATGTATGTCCGCACTTATTTTCTGGGAATCATTTGTTTTCTTATGAACAATGGTATACATCGATAGTTTACTCTTAAAATTGTTATTATATATACATACGTGAGCCGAATTGCCTTGTATTGAAAGATCACGCGATATTAAAATGTAACTCAAATATATATATTTTTTATTAATATTTGAGGTACGATGGTTATGGCTGTAAAATTTTATCTATAATATACATAAACGTAATATTAGTCTGCTTAAGTAAATTCTTCGAAAAAAAAACGGTTTTATTTGTTTTAAATCTTTAAGAACGACATAGACACGATAAGTGTTCCTCGCGTGGGCTTACAATCCACCTACAAATTATTTTTTTATTGATCTAGCTTAACGGTAACACAATGAAGTTTATTATAAGAGTCCTATCCTATAAAATTCTATTCTTCTATAAGTATTTGAAATGTTACTTTGTAATGTTACCCGCATACAGCAGGGTAGACAGAGGGAACTTAGCGTTAACCAATCTGTTCCACAAGCGCTGCCCAATTATTAAATAAAATCGACCAGGGGTCAAATCCATAAACTTCACGTTCACAATCAGGAACTGTCTGTCCCAAACCGCCACAACGGAAATCTTACATCCACAAACAAATGCACAGACTAATAATTTTACAAAGTGTAGATAGTAACTGACATGCACCAACAAAGGCGGTATTAATGTACATATTTATCTGTATTCAAGTGGAGAGGCAATTTATCCGAGCGGAGGGAATTGTGCGCAATTGAAACGTACACTAGTTAATAAGCGCGTGCGTGCAAATGTGGTTATTACTCTTCGTGGGCGGGTTATATTATATTGTGATATTGGCCCTTTCGAGGGTGGATGATCATTTAAGCTGGAAATTGTATATATGGGCGTATGTATTAAGTTAAATAACAATTCTGTTGCTAACTAAATAAATTTAAGTGGCTTCACGCTGTATCCCCTATGTATTGCGTGTTGAGTAGCGGCTCTCATACACGCGTTTTGTTTTGTTGCCAGAGCGAGGAAATGAAAATAATTCATTCCCCCAAAAACGGATTGAGACCCACAACCCTCGCGCTTACAATCAGACGATGTGCTGCGACGCCATTGCGTCATTGCCTTAAATGCTATATGAAATACACTTTGTAAGTGTAGAAACAATTCAAATTTATTACTTGAGATTACGAAGTTGCAAATGCGACTTTTGAATGTAAACGTAATTTTCACTGTACATTAACGTCACATTTGAAGCGACTTCTAAGTTCTACCATTTCTATTGCGTTCAATAAAAATTGTAAATTGCGTTATAAATATATGGTTATTTGAGTCAAAGTCAATATATGACTAGCATTTTGCTTAAACCATTACAAGTACAACATTCTGAGTAATATGTAAAATATTTACAAGTAAACAAATGCGATTGTCCATACAATATACATAAGTATGCCAGACGTGTGCTGGCTCAGTTTTAATGGTAATAGAAGCTACAATTCGAAAAAAAAAACGCGTTTAGAGTAAACACTTGCGGCGAGAATGACAAGTGGCCGTAGAGCTGGTCCTTCGAGTTCTGTAATACTGTTAGTTTTATAGCCGAGGAAATTGTATTTATTTACAATGTATTGATTTATAGCGTTATTAACATGCTGCGAAAATAGTTGGGGTTATTAGTAGTGGCATCTCCTTCCTGGCATTAGCATTTCAGATTTATATTTGTTTTTCGAATGTGAAGTTTTGCTTGAAGATTTTTTAAAATGGAAATCAAAAAATTTTTTTTTGAGATAATATATATTATCACTCGTAAGTTTTTTATATCGTATCGGTATCGAATATTTACTTTGTAAATTATATTCACAATGCCCATTATTTTGAATATAAAGATAAATGTTTTTTGTGAAGATATTTTACTGATTTGACAGTCATAAATAAGTAAATAAGCCAATATTTCATTTAGAGAATCAAATTTATACCTTCATAAAGCAAAAGCATAACTTTATTTTTTATAAATAAATATTCAATTCAGTGTGGTCGAAGCGAATCGATCGCACGCATCGATATCACCCATTATCTCGATATTCTTTGCGCCGTGTTTGCTTTGTAAGGATTTATAAGTTAATCTGCTAGTATTAATCGTATAAAAACAATGTTACTATAGACTTTTATACGATTTCATGCTTAGAGTGGATAAGATTATAGACTTGTAACTGTGAAGATGTGTTGGCGTTTGTGCTATTATATTCGACTATTTCTATTAAATAAGCTACGCTTGTTCTCTTTCGAAGTATTTATTATGTTTGTATTATATGTTAATATGTATCGATATGGATCGGTGCATAGCGTTTTGATTGACATTGCTGGCTTTATTATAAAACAATGTCTCGAAAATTGAGTGAAAAATAGGGAACGGAATGGCTTAAAATTAAACTTAAGAGATGTTGGTTTTTTGAACGAAATTTTTACGTTTCATGAAAAGAAAATTCATAGATTATATTAGAAATCAATGGGAAAAGAATCCACAGATATGACTATAACCTATTTGGAATAGTAGAAATCATATATCACTTTTATATCGCATTAAATATCTACATCTGTAACAAGTGCCCCAGGTTTTTATTTATGTATAACGCCCTTACCATATTACTCTGTCGAAACTGTAAGATTTATAAGTTAATTTCCCTCGACTATTGTGTGGATGAACTATTAGCTGAGACTTTATAGGTGTATTCTGATTTACTGCATCGTAATCGATGTTCTTACTCGTGCGGGTACGGAATACCATTATAGAACTTGTGTTATGGATGGTCAAGTAAACTAAGTCACAAAAAAAATAGAGTTGAATTAGATACTAGAAAAAAGTAGAGATTGATTTAATTGTCAATTTTATACTTATTTACTCTTAGCAAGGCAGACAGAGAGAATTCGGTGTTAAGACATTCTGTTCTTCGCTCTCTGGCAGAAATTGGTTGAAACAGCACATCAATCCAAATAGAGACAAACAATTCAAATAGCACGATTTCAGATTTAACGAAAAAAATATTAATTCATTTGTATTTAACTCTTGGGTTCTTCTCTTCTTCTTGGCTCCTATTATATATTTTTCTCCAGATTGAACTTCCTTATCATAATTATTTTCCACTCCAACATCATATAAATTTCACCCATCACCACTTTTACACATTAAATAAAGAATTAAAAGAAATTATTATATATATATTTGAAATAGAATGTATACTATCTGGAACATGAACACGTAGTTATAAAGCGGTAATTAGTTTACACTGCGCTTATTAGCCGCGCCTATATCTGGACGCGCGTATGTGCAACTAATTGTATCAGAAGTTTTTATAATGCATATATTCTGTAATAAGCTACTTGTGTTTGTATTGATGTGACAGTAAAAAAAAGCTGTTTTGCTTAAGGTAATGATAATTATATGTTTTAATTGGATTTTAAAAGTATAACGAGGTTTTTCTTTTGAAAATATCGTATTCTAATTATACAAATCATTTTTATGCTGCGTTGACATTGTATTATTTTCTAGACGTTTGCATTCCTATAAGGTAAGTTTGCATAAAGCGTGAAAGAATAGGAGAAGATATATTTTACGAATGCAATTTTTCTTTTGTTATTAAGTCAATTAAAAGTAACTTTTTCTAATCTTTTAACTCTACTCGACCATTTATAAACACATACATACATAGGTTCACGTTGAATTCCTGGTGGGGTAGGGAGAGAAACATTAGCGCCAAAGCGGTCTCTGTGTACCTCTTTCGCCTCTGGGGGTCCTTATGCTATTTAGATGACTTTTCTTCAGGATTACTAACACTAGCTAGCTAGTATATTTTCAAAGGTCAACAGAGGCTTCTCCCCGACTCTATTACTACTCGCTTTTCCTTCATAAATCTTTACTGACATTCTTGCATCACGGCATCGGTACCAGCACTGCATTGTGTACGGTCAAACATGCAGTTTATACTTTGCCGCCTAAAAGCCGCTCAGGCCCCGTTAACTGTTACCGACAGCAATACACCTTTCCACGTCCATTTCGTATCTCTCGTCTCTCTCTCTAACCTTCACCGTTTACGCTCATCTTGTATTATCCTGTCTTAATTTCTTTCAACTCAACATAGTCTTTTGCGTAAATCAATCAATTTAGTAATGAAGAAACTAACCTAACCTAACGTTTTAATTAACACGAATTAAAGCTAGAAGACGCTAGAATTAAAGCTCATTGCTTATATTTTATATAATACTAATTTACCTACGGTATGAACGCAGAACTCTTAATAGGTGATATTTTTATAGATACGCCCGCCCATTTCAGATACAAACACTTTCGTAGCAGCCCATTTTAGTCGCAAACTTAATCTCTCTGGGCATATAAATGTTCTGTATACTCACATTTGAATTACCGCGTATTGTCAGATTTGAAGTCACAACCAACTCTACTTAGCCATTCGTAATAGGTGTCGATAACCGGCCTCCTCGTAAATAACTGCCATCGATCGTCTGGAATCACAATAGTGTCCAAGATACACTGAAATATTATTTATGCTTCATCCTTCAATTCCTCGATGTCATGGTCAATCCTTAAACCATAATGAATCAGGGCAGATAACATCAAAGAAAACAAATATGGCAGTGGGTGGGTCCGCCAGCTGTGATCGGTTATTAACTCGCAAACTAATTTGTTAATGCGACCTCGGTTCGCGTCAAGTGTGGATTGTAAACAGTCTTATATGGATGTTCGTGTATTATTTTATCAATAATATATATAATAAATGTTTGAAATTTCTGTATAAAAACAATTAAATTAATTAAATAAAATTAATATTTATAACATATTTCTAAATAGCAGTTAAATGAAACAACAGTACATTACTGAATTTGTAATTAACATTATTTTCTGTAATTAAAATTATCTCAAAAGCTCAAAACGATATAGAACTATGTTCTCCATAAATAAAAAAAAAATGTATCCGAAGCCTTCGTGGTAAGTAATTTTTAGAATTACTTACCACGAAGTTATTTATATACATTATGTATATATACAATATAAATACATATAAATTAAACACAAATCCCTTTTCCCTTACAAACGGTAAAAATAAAGTGAATATCAATTCAAACGAGTACATGCCCCGACACCTTTTTTCCCATGTTCCCTTCCTAGGCGCGATGTTACCAGATAGGTGATAATGTAGCAGTATCAGGTTTAAGATTTTAATCGCAATTGGCGCGGTCACAGTACACTTGTGGTGTAAGTTACGAGAGGCTAACACTTTATAATAATATATATGTATATTATTTATGCTTATGGTTGAATACATTATAAGGCTTGTTTGTTTTTTGTTTAATATATTGTTTATTCGTAAACTTATGGTATTTAAAATATTGATTATAATATAGGGATAATTTTATTTCTTTATTATATGACAGGAATAAAAAAAAGAAAAATTGTGATAATTGTAGCAACAAGCTCCTAGATTTTATTTTATTTATCGATGGCTTATGCGATGGATTTGCTTATCAGAATAAAATGAAATATACTACTTTTGTTCAGCCAATAAAAGCTAGAATATATAATATCAATAAATATCAACCATAAATAATAGGTATAATTTAAAGTGGAAGTGGAACACTCAATGCCTCCAGAATTCGGGGGAAAGTGGGTAACGGAGTGTCTTGGCATTAGGTCTGCCTCTCTGCTGTGTGCGGGATACAGCTGATTTATTTATTTATTTTATTTTCACATAAATAAATAATGTGTTAAGTTTTTAACATTGTACGAAAGAGGACTTCATGGCTTATGGCTATACTATGAATTTTAAGAAAAAAAATATAAGAAATATTTTAATTTACTTTCTCATGGCATGAACCACAAAAATTCCATACACCATCTTAAGCACTAATAAAGCATTGTGCTGGCAGTTAATTAACCCTCTCAGATTTATTGCGGCCACAAAGTCCTGATATACTGGCGTTATCGAAAATCGATTTAATATCGAGGTTAATTGAAATATAGGTGATTAACATTCGATATACAGAATAATCGATTTTTGGATTGCATTTGCGCAACTCGGGTCATGTTTTATTCGATTCGCAATGTCTTCGTATGGTTTATAATAGTGTGTAAACAATACAAGTTTTTAAATAAAAAAGTGTGATTTTTAAAAATGCGTTTTAATGAAAGGAACATAGAAAAAAAAATTCTTATACATATATTTATTTAGTTATTTTTTTGGATGAATTTAAAAAACGTTGCTTTGTTTCCACTGTTTTACATATAAAGTCTAAATTGTAAATTGTAAATTAGTTGAAGTCTAATTTGTATGTATGAATATAATTGTCTTTTATTCATAATGCCAATTAGTTCTGCAATTATAACTGTCAGTTGTTTTATTAAATTTACTATGAAAATAATTATAAAATATTTTCATAGTAAATTTTAATTGTTTCTATAAAAACTGACTACATTATATAATTATATGTACATTTTAACAGAAGAATGTGGTTATTAATAGTTTTGTAATAATATGGCTTCCTCACGTTAAAGGCTATATTTTTTTCTACAAGATAATACAATTTCATGTTAAATATTATTAATCATCCTTTAACACCAGAAGCGCTGCCCGTCTCGTACGCTAGTTTGATTGTATGTAACTTTTTTTACTTGTTTATGTTTGTTAAGGAAAAATCAACTGATTTAAATTGACTATTAAACGTGTTAGCTTTCTTGTCTTATGCCAACAATCAATATAAAAAGTTGAATGGGACAAATTTGTCACGACGGCGGTTCTAGGGGGTCTCAATCGTCGTTCGTTTTTAACATAAACAAAAAAATCGTTTTTAACATAAACTTTCTGGTGATATATAAACCTACAATCCTTCCTCGGCTTCAATGAATCTTATTATATTTACTAAATATTACCTGCGGCTTCGTTTCCATATGACACAAGTCACATTCTGTATGCCCACGTTAACGATTTCCAGGATTTATTATTGTCTACCTGCAGTAGTTATTGAGATTAGTCCTGTCGACTAAAGAAACAGAGTAGCCTATTACTAGGTTCCCTCTGCCTACTCTGCTATATAATGTGGTCTCTTTATTATAAATTTATTATTTATTATAGTATAAATGAAATATTATTTATTACGTCACCAAAATGCCCCCTTCATAAATATGAAGACAGAGGCACTACATTTATCCTTCCACTTCCACCGAGGCGCTTCATACATGAGACGATAATTAAAGAGACTTGGATGATAAATAACGAACTGTCGGTGTTTTTACCGCAGATGTCATTATCTCGGCCGACTCTATCAGCCGTCACTTGATTGCGCGTGGAATTGTGTAGAGCTGTTGACTAAGCGCACGTTGATACTTTTATTGAGTTGAAAATATTAATTTATTTTAGTTATTTTGTATTTACGTAGTTTATATATAGTTAATTTTAGCTATGTATGAGTATACTTACTATAATTGAACATATTTAAGTCAATTTCAAGTCAAAATTTGTGTTTTAATAATCCGATTATGCGCAATATATAAATTAAATAAATATATTAAAATAAATCTATGTAATTAATATATTTTTTTTAATTTTAGATTTTATAATAATTATATTTCTATAAAAACACTGAATTATTATTCACTTATTTAACTAAAAGTACGAATATAGATTAACCTAAACTAAAAATATTTCATAACACCTAGTAACAACTTCATACAATCACTAAACATCCCGCGACACCGTAGCGCATGAATAATCGAAAAGTCCAACTTGATGAGAAGGCAAGCGTGAGAGCTTTTTTGTCGTGACCGCGATCAACACGAGACCTGTACGATATATTAGATCACTTGTAAAACTTTTAGTATTTAAATCAGCTTCCCGCTGTATCCCGCACAGAGCAGGATATGCAGAGGTAACCTAGTGTCAAGATACTCCGGATCCCATATTTCACCAGATTTTTCGAGTCATTGCATTTTGAGTGGCGGAACTCATCGGAACCTGTCATATCTTCGCTCTGGCATCAAGGCAAAGGGCGGCAACAGGCAATGCCTCTAGAATTCAGAAATTGTTTTTAAGTTAACATATATTTGAGACTTGTGGCGCTGTTAGAGTACTTTAATGTCGTCGTGTACAAAATGGGGGCGAATTGTAAAAAGGTTTATTGTAACAATAGATAAGTCACATATTGTGGTATATTTCTTAATTATCGGGCACCTACTTTAATTATTAGCAACATATTTATTAGTTCTTTGATAATCACCTATTTTAGAGTAACTTTTATGTGCTCAGCCTACATTAGAAATACTTAATCAGGCTGTAAACATAAATAATTCAAAATACACTTAAAATTAAACAATACTCTTGCGGTACGATATCATTCAAAGAAATATAACTAGTTTGTTTATCCATCTCTATAATTATTAACAACAGAATAAACGCCTTGCAGATGTTGAAGCATTCGTCATAATGTGATGGCTCTTTTATCCAAAATCCATTAATATTTCTTTCCATTCAATTTTCATTTCAATCTACATCCTACTGTATAACGAACGCCGAGATATATTAATACAGTAATCTAAATGGGTAAAAAATAAATGACATAGCGGCTCCTCGAGTACCGATTGAAGAATCGATGCAAATGACTTATTAAAATCACCATCTATGGTGATGTTGGCTTCACTGTTAAGGCTTTCGAGGCGAGGCTTAAACCCATGATAGCTTTTAAAGATTGTAAATTTATTGTTGTTTTTTTTTTGGTCACTTTCTTACATTGTATGTATGTCGATGAGGAAATTATGTTATTTTTATTCGATGATGCTCGTCCATTTTAGAGTCTCCTTTTTTGTTTAAAAAGAAATTTTGAAGTTAACCTGCAAAGGAAATGGAAATATTTTAATTGTAAGCTTTTACACGGGTAGAAATCGACGGCGGTTGATCGGTATTTATTATTGTGTTGTGTAAAGAAAAATATTCCAAAAAAGGGACTTAGTTCTTTGACAAGACAAACTGCGGTGTTGAATTCCGCCACTCAGCAGCTTCTGGTGGCAAGCGGACGACACAGCTTTCACAATACGTTCTCTTTGCTTATTCTGACCTATGTGAAATATAGCGTCAAAAATCATATAGCTAAACTACTCATGTGATACAGTACTTAATTACTTCCCGAGTATACCTGTCTATATAAAAACGTACAATAATTATTAATATATTATTTTGTTCACAGACACTGTTAAAGGCGATTTCGGTAAGTTAAATTTGATGTTTTTGTCACCTTCTGACATTTTAATTCGAGTCGCCATCAGTTTTCAATCAACGAGTGACATGTTAATATAAGGGAAAAATATTGTGATTTATATTTTATAATATATATTACTAGATTAACTCTAGTTAATTATCTGCGTTATAGAGAAATTACTTGAATATGCTGATAATTATAGATAAATTGTTTGAGGCAATTTCGTGGTGTAGTTACAAAGCATCTGAGTATGACGCATTGGTATAGTGTCGATTCCTGGTCGGGGAAAGGATTATAATTAAATCATCAATATTTAAAGACTTGTCAATGCACGTTAAAAGTTTATTATAATTTAGAAATGTAAAAGAAGTGAGAAAAAGATACAATTATATAAGAATATAACAAGTTTGTACTTAATATAATTTAATAAAAAGACAGTTATAAATCCACCTTATTCAGAACTACAAACATTAGCATAATAAAATAATCTAAATAATATAATACTTCATACAAATCGCCAGATATCTACAGTCCTGCAATTACGTCATTTATATAATATATGAAACTGTTCACCTTCTGAGGACGGCGGTTAATGAACGGTTATAAATAAAAAGGTAATATGGTAGCACCTGCCAATCAAGCGAACTTAGCATTAAGCCAAATGCGAATCGATTTTTTCATGGGTTCTGTACATTTCTCTCTTTTTTTCGACTTCATTAAAGTCATCAAGCGTTCTGACATGCACATTTTACTCATTAAACGTAATTGTAGGAGGCCATATGAGCGGCGCAAAGTCTGACTGTAAACGACGGTTGTGAATTCGATTCCCACAAGGGAGAATAAATTATTTTCAATATCTCGTGCTATTAGCAATATAAAAAACAGCGTTGAGTTCCAAAAAATTGGACTTAAAGGAGGGAATAGAGTGTTCTAACACTAGGTTTCCCCTGTCTACCCAGCAATATACGGGGTACAGCATGATGCCAATATTAATATGTGTAATATGTAAATAAATTGCATTCGATAAAGAATATTTTATATGAATATTTAATATTTTAATTGCTGGTTTTAATATTTTTTAGTACATTATGCAGAAGCTAAAATCTCTTGATGTATTTCTTCAAAATTGTCATACCGGGCATTAAGCAACAACTTACCAATTATCACTCTGTAATTGTAAAAACAAATATGATAATAAGCTTTCATATAATTTTCATATAAGTAAGGCCAGGTTTTACCAAGCATATAAAATACAGAGCATATAACTTTGCCCTCATCAACTCTCCTTAAAAGAACCAGCTTAAAGTTCTAAAACTAAGTATCTCTAAATAATAAAGTACAAAAAATCCTCGATATACTTTAAGTGGTGTCGTCGCATACATATCTCCATTGCATTAATAAATATTTTCTACTTAATTTGGGCTATTATTCACACCATTATCTGCTATAATAATAGCTTATTTTCAATTGTTTGAGGCCGATCAACACATACCTGTCATTGAGTAAGTGATCTTATAAAAAATGTAATGAACGTATAAATTAATGTTTTTATTTTCATTAAAACGCTCGTAGGTTTTTAAATGGTATAGGTTAAAGGATTTCACAGGCTAACTATGTTTTTGCTTTCTCACAATATTAGAAGCGGTATAGATTACAATGTCATCATTTTTCTTAATATTGATATTGTTTAGATACCTATTTGAACAAGAAGTTAGAAGGAAATTAAACATTTAATATTTTCGTGTACATGTGTTGATAGACCGCGCCGTTGAGTTCCGCCAATCAACACGCAATGTTTCCAATACTCAGCGTAAAGTGGTGAGGGGAAAGTATCTTAAATGGCAACGAAAATTTTCCTACGTTCCCTCTGCCTATTCTGTTAATTCCGGGATACAGCGTGAAGTAGAAAAATTATTCCCGTAATTTTTTCATTAATTTTATATTTTAAGGTATTTATTGTAGCCTAAAATAATATTGCAGATTCTTAGTTTAGTTTTTTTAGTTAACGGCTTTCTTAAAATATCACCATCCGAGCTTCGGTATTTAAGTTTATTAAACGGTAAAATATTTTATTATTCCATTGTAGAGCTAACAATGTAAGTTTGTTTATCCAACACTCGACTTGCACGCGTATTTTTGAATTATTGTGACTTCACATTGCAAAGTACTTTGTTAAATGTAAGAACTTTTAAGCTCAGTTAGTCACGCACGTTGGTTTTTATTGACGTTTTCGTAAATAAAGTTCTTTGGCTTCTCGATTTTTGTACGTTGAAATTGTAATTTTATATCCATACGTTTTATATTCATATGATATCTTGGGTTTTAATTGATAGTGTCGGCTGGTTTTTTAAAATCCGATTCTTTTTGTAAATGTATCAATATTCATAATTACTCGCACTCTTCTAGTAGGTATATGTTTTAATATCGAGAAACTGTATTATACGAGATATATCATAATTTAGAGTAAAATTTTGATATTTAAATAAATGTAATTCCTACAATGTTTCATAAAATTCATTCGTAAACAAAAACTACTTAACTACTTTTTAATGAAATAGTTCATTCATAATGTTCAATATTTCATACATTCAATACTGTTTTACTTTTATTATAATTAAGAATTTTAAAAAGAAATAAAGTGTATTATAGCTTACCTATATATTTAGAGTGTATAGAGTCTTTATTTCATAAGTGTATTCTAAATAATTGTGCAAAAACGTACCGCAGCTAAAATATATTTTAAATAAGTTAAAACGAATCAGAAAATGAAAAAATATTTAAAAGCAAACAAGCCCAGTGTAACTTAGTAATAACTTAAATAAGCGTAGCATGGATATTACTTAATACTACGACAAGTTGGGATGGTGTACTTATTTTAGATTTTACTTTTTTAAAATCATTTTTTGTGCAGTACAGTAAGAGTTAAGACTCTCCGTACCACGTGTTCTTTGAGACCACTAGAATTTGAGACACTACGTGTTAAGTGGTGGAACTCAACATTACACTTAGTCTTATAATAATCATTCTTTCTAATGTGGATAGAACCTACGAGCATAACGTTTGCAATCAAATACTGACCCATTGCACCACAATAGACTTTAAATATTTTTGTTTATAAAAAGACTTAAGGATTTCCCACATTATTACAAAAATAAAGATAAAACACTAATGTGACCTTAAAAAAGTAATTCATTTCTGAAACAAGTACTCAAACCTCAGTCAGGTGTTAATATATTGGCTTCGAAACTATGTATCAAAATATTCTTCATACCGGATCTCAGAAAAGAAATGTAATTTGAGCACTGAGTCATAATAGTATCTGTATTCATAGGGGAGTGTAAAAAAAGGTGGAAATTATTCTCAGGTACAACAAATGTAGTGTCGCCGGCGGTTTTTATCTCATTTCTAAGAAACTGCTGCGCCTGCGCATATCGATTTGTACGCCACCTAATTAAGGCGAATAATATGTTTAATAGAGTAATGTATTATTTTATGATACATTTTACATTTATTGGTATTTTTATTACGGTTAATCAGTTATATAAAATATAAATATTTTTTATCATACTTCAGTTTATAGCAAAAAAATCTTTTGCAATTTTTTTAAAATTATAAAAAAGCAGGTGATAAAAATTATACAAAATTTGTTTATAAAACTGTTGGAATTTTCTATTTTAAATTCTAAAAATATGATATAAATTTTGATGTTATATTATAATAGACATTTATACGCGAACTGCCCCTTAACATCTCACGAGTATAACAATGAAAGTAATATAAAATGCGGTGTCGTCCCGCTGGCGTGAACCGTATGTTATTGGATTATTTTAAAGTAGACAAGGATGTACCGTCTTTTGGTTATGAATGTTGTAATTTATTATTCATCATGCTCACGATAGTACGGGATACGTAGCGGGATTGGGGATGTCGCCTTGGGATATATTTACTTTTACTGCAAAAGGTTTTTTTTTTCAATTGATAAAGTGGTATGAGTGGCATATTTATATCTTCATCCTTCTAAATTAGAATAAAGCAGAATATTAACGCCATAGCAATGTTTACACTTTATTTAATCCAAAAATCTTAATATTACACATTAATTTCAACCAATAACAGCTTAAATATGACATTAAATTAATATGAAACAACATAATATGCAAAACGTTATCTAATCTACATGACTACCGTTTGAATTGAAAAATGGTTTATTAACAGACGTATAGCAATTCTGAGACTTCCGCTGGCAACGCCTTATAATATCCGTCCTATAGTTATTTTAATATTACATAGATGGTATACGGCTACATATAGAAATAAAATTTAAGTATTTCAGCTATGATAAAAAAAAACAAGTCTTAATTTAGGCTTATTAATATATATATAATTATTCTGGTAGTGATGGACAAATTAGACTTAAGACTATTGGACTTGTTTATAATAGGTAGGTAAGATAGTATAGGGAACCGCTAAGAGATATTTTCCGATACGGGAACAGATTATATGGAATTTTTCATTTCACGTCCATGCATATGAAGCGACGTCGCCGAAACTATTCGAAACATATTTCTTTCTTCTTATTGAGAATAAAAGTAAATTTTGATTGTATTTGTAAATTTAAAGTAATTTGTACATATACAATATATATGTAGGCATAATAAAAGTAAATGAATTATTTTAGCTCTATTTAGCCAAATCAAATGGATCCAAGCTCTGTCTAGTGTATCATAAATCTTAGATAACGACGTAACGGAACGAATGATAAAGTGATCAGCTCTTATTAAACCTAAGTCTAGGTAAACTATTCGTTACAACTAACTGTTTCGAAGAAATATAGTTAAACTTTAACGAGTCAGTTAATTTTGGTACCCCGCATATTGCCTGTGCGGTTAACACTTTAACGTTTGGTTTAAGTTTAACGTAAAAAACTTGTTTTTAACCGCAGTGTTAAGCATGCGCGCGTCAGATAATTGTATTACGCGGTTGTGTCCGACGATTGACTGTTCATGTAAAATTGAGTGTTTTGTATGGAGCTGTATTTTGTATCAACGTGAAGCAATAAATATTTGATGTGGATTTCCTTATACTGTTCAAATATTTTTTCTTCAAGAATTTTTCAAATTTCGCAGTTTTATGTTTTTTTTTTGTTACCTATTTTCAAATATTTTACGTTACGTATAGCACAATCTATGAAAATAAGTACAATTAAAGGATTCTTATGCTATATTATAATATTATTTTAAAGTCGTGGCACGTACTGAGTAATATCCTAAATAGCGGCTAGACGGCGTCAAACTTTTAAGCTAAATTATCATTCTTAACATGTACTAGTAATTTACACCTCCCTCTTTAAATACTGTCAAATTTACTCATTTGTAATACCAATAAGCTCATTGAATTAAGTTTTATTCAAGTTGCGCCGGTCGGTAGATTTGTAGACGAAAGATGGTTTTTCTTTGAAATCGTATTCTTAGTAAAAAGTAGGCGTGAAATGGTTGCGAATATTGATTATTTTGTGCTACATATATAATGTATGTATCTATACTTAAAATGCGGAAAACAAAAGCTCGACAAGTTTGACATACATACAACGATTTTATTGTAACATTTTGTCTTGTTAATAGAACGAGAAAGTGAAAATAATTCTTTTCCTCGTATAAGAGGAACCCACAACCAACGCGGTCACGGCCAGATGCCACTGCGCCACGACGACTTCTCTATTATATAAAACTATCGCTTTTCACATAATATATAAAGCTAAATTGATAACACATTTTCTCTATAGAATAATTTATATGATAACTGACGTGCTTATCCTATTTAGAATTGACACTTTAACAGCTGACTGTTAACTTGACGTTTTAAAAGATTAATCTGCGAGCATTTACTCAGTATCTTATATCAGTACTATAAGTCGCATTGAAATGATATATAGACCTTTCGTCCATATGTCGATACTAGAACTAATACTATAAGTAATGTACATCTATTATATTATTATGAATAATTTTCCAGTTTTAAGAAGTTTTCACTTCAAAAGACGGTATATTTTTGCACTAAAATCAAATTATCGAACCCACTGTCACAGGTGTAGACGGTGCTGGAGTATTTTGTATTGAATATGTTTAGTTAACTTACTCTTTGTATATATTATTATCTTTAGTTCGATATAGTCAAATAAAATAACCTTTAATTCGCAGAAAAAAATATATTTATAGCATTCCAGGTGTCGATAAATTTATTTCTTCTGAAATGAAGAGCTTTTTATTTAAAAACCTAATAAATATAAACGATGTTAACATATCAACGCTTCCAACATGAGCCAATAAATATTTAAGATCATCGAAAGAATAAATAGTTATGTTTATTGAAATTTAGATGTATTCAATACTAGTTTAGTTTTGTGAATTTACCCGAGAAAGTTATCGTGTTAAATAAGCAGTCATATACTATAACAACGAAAGTATATTATTTACAAAATAAAAAAAAAACCTCATCTTTTTTCCAGGGAAATTAGAGTAGAGACTCTCCGTGTCCAAATTTCAAGACATTGTGTGTTGGCTGGTGTAACTGAACGCTGCAAATAAATACAATATAAAATAATAGAATATAAGTAAAAAATAATAGCATATTAACGGTGATTCACTAAGGCACCTTTGAGCTAGCTGTTCGTTATTTTATTACACATCGTGTCGGTTTCTTAATAAATTCACGCTTTTAAACTAAACATATTTTTCAAAATCTATATTTTATAGGTAATAGGGTCTATTATTCTATAATTCGGCATCTAAAAAGGCTATTTTTATTTGCTTTGTAATTCTCGACACGGTCGGAGGAAGTATAAACTGTCAAACTAGTGTTCAGAGGTAGGTAGGGTAGGCCATAAAGTTTGGAGGTGAAATTTATTTATTAGGGTCACTACTTCAGTAATACGTGGTAACGTTTCTGATTTATTGGTTTTATTGGTCCCTTTTTTTATTACTATCCTTGTTTTATTCATTGACGCGTCTAGTTTTAATGGCTTTATAATGAGATGTGAATTAATAATGATAGGTTAGTATAGTGTCACACAGTGGCACGCAACGTGACGAGATGTTGGTTCGATTCCCACTCGAGTATTAAATATTTATTATTTTTATTTCTTCGCTCTGGTATCGCTATGGCAAAACGCAGCGTTGAGTTTCGTTGATTAAAGACGCAATGTATACAGAATTCGGCGGAAAGTACTAAAGTGTCTAAATACTACCTAGTGCTAAGACACTCCGCTCTGTGTACTCTCCTATGTGCGGGATACACCGTGTAGCTTATTGAAGTAGAGAGAAGTATAAATGATAAATGTAGGTACTCGGATTCTGTCTTCGGTTCGCTATAAATAGAAAGACAGGAATTAATTTTGAATAGAATATAAGGTATCACATGTTACACTATACTTAAACAATTATTTCAATAAATATTAATATATTTATTGAACTTCAAAACAATGTTACTCAGGAATGTCAGAAGTAGTCCGGAACGCAAACGATAAATGGACGCATTAGCTTGACAAATCGTACAAGTATCTTTTTAGGATTGTATTCTACTCGAGATGATAAACTATTATTTATTAGCATTTAAGTCAATTTACTTATGTTACAAGTTTTAAAATGCTTGTCGAATTTAAATGTAAACATGGTAATTTGATATTAATTTGAAGATTTATTTTGTATCCATTATAACTCTCTTTTTTTCAGTTTCACGCTGTATGCCCCACGTGGGGGGTACAGTCACACGCTTGTAGCGCTGGTCTCCGTTACGACAGACGTCATTATTTGCAAGTGAATATAATTCTATTGACACTTAGGTACACGAATTTAAGAGAAGTAATAATGAAGTATGACTGGTACGCACAAAATATGTTTAACACATATTTCCATTGGACATCGAATCCACGACCATCGCCTGTACAGTCTACCAATATCAACTTACAACGAGGGTATCATTTTGTGTAAGCAATATTGAAATTTTACGCTTTGAAACTATCCACCAGTATATCACAGGACCGAAGCAGCCGGACGCGCACGTATGCGCCTTCTTTTGGCCCAAGAGCCATATACGATGTAACTAGCGTTGAAACTCATTGTAATTTATGGATGTCCACACTCTACAACGCGAATGTTAATACCAGTTGAAAGGATTAACCGCGTTCGCAAGCACCCGTTGATATATTCTACGTAACTGGGTTGTGCCTATTGTCTGTTTCATATGTGTTGGTTTAACCTTCTTTTACTTGGTTTACTTTATTTCTGCATTTGGATTTTATGAAGTAATTAAAAAATACTGGAACGTTAACTTTACTACTTTTATAGGTTTTATTTCTTTTTCTTAGTGCGTAAATAATATTATGTATAAAAAGTATGTTCTCTGTGTCTTCTCTGAAAATATAGAATTATTGTGTATTCTAGAATTAATCTATCTAATAGATGCATAGATATAGGAAAATGATAAGCAAATTTTCGATAATAATATATTAATTGATTATTTAGATAATAAGAATAATATCGAATTTTTAGATTAAATATTTGCAGGAATCAAAATAAAAATAATTACAACATATAATTTTCTACTCACTCATTGCGTGCCGTGATTATTTAAAATCATATACCTATACTTACATCCTATGAGTATAAATTACTATTTAATAGTCGCAATAAAAATAATTTACTTATTATAACAAAGTGTTACTAATTTGTTTATTATAATATTTGCATTCTCTTCGCTCTGGTGTCGAGGCAAAGCGCGGCGTTGAGTTCCGCCACTCAACACGCAATCCCTCCATAATTCTGCGGAAAATAGAGAACGGTGTATCCTATCACTAAGTTCCCCCTGCCTATCGTAAAAAAAAGAAGAGTTAAATATATACCTACTGCAAAACTAACACGTGTCTTAGACCGCAAATACTAAAACAAACGACATTATAATGAGACGATTCGTGTTCAAGACACAGCGTTGGAAGCAGAGGCCATGTCTAATGATGAGGGCATAAGTGTCACTATTGTCCACTGACTTATATGTAGTGTTAAAGAATAGCTTCGTGATCGAGTGCTCTAATGGCTGCTTATACCAAACTTAATATGGGACCACGAATAATCGGCAATGATTTGTTATGGATCAGCTATTTAGATGTAGTTGTATATTAAAATTGGTGGTTAGACAAACGATTGAAGGTGTATTTATAATTATAATATTCAACTAACGAAATTCTAAATAATATATATTTTAATATAGCAGAATAGACACGTTGATAAAAATCCTAGAGAGCGGAGGATTTTCCATTCAAATAGAGACTGGAGTTAACCAATTTCGTTTTTAGACTAACTTACGCTGGCTTTGCCGTCAGAGACCACCAATTCAACTGGCCATCATATTAATAATAAATTTCTTGACAACACCGAGTAAGTTTAATGAAGAGGAAATACACGTATCCATTATGACGTGAATATATCAAACATGTCATACATATTTTAAAAAATATTTTGAAACTTTTAAAAGAAGTCACGCTATAAGGATAATGATGATATCATTTAAGACTTTACCTCCCACTATTAACGAGCAAGTGATTAAAATAAAAAGACAAGTAATTATTTAAAAAAAAATAATTAAACATGTATTATTTAAGTCGAAACAGGTCAATTAGTACAACATTTTAATGCAACTTATTTTATAAAGACTTCATAACGTATTATTCCACTTAAAATAATGTCATATATCATAATTGAATGCTTAACCTAAATAACAGGGATGTTCTCCGCCAATTACGATTGCAGGGTACGGTTATATCGAGTTTATTGAACTGTAAAAAATCGGAAAGTAAAATCGATGCAATCTAGACTAAACGAATCGAGTCGGCCAGTAACACCACAAGACCGAATGAATGCTTCTTGGAAGATCCGAAACAATCTGACGGCTAAAAAACAATTAAATCGTAATTAAGGACCGTATTGAGAGAGAGCACGGCATGCGCGCCAACATTGCACCACTAATTTAAGGGCTAGTGATGTACTTATATAATAATGGAAATGGCGTTTTGACCACGTAAAGATTGATTGGAAATGTAAGTCTGTTTGTAAGAACCTTTGTCAGTAGGCGACACCTGCAATATAATATAATTCTTTCGTGTGCTTCAAGCATACTTTTTAACAAGTCGACATATTTAAATTTAAGTACAATATTATTGAAATGAAGTCAAATGTCACGTAATGCAAAGTATAGAAAACATGTTTAAATGTTATCCTCAATGTATGTAAATAGTAAATATATGTTTAGCAATAATACATGCATACGTAATAAATACTTTGAAATACTTGACACCGTTTTGATTAAAAAACCTCTCACACCATTCAATGTGATTGTTGAATGCTCGATAAAAATCGATATTCGAACCTTCCAATTTTGCTTTCGAAAACATCGTAAATCTCTCGTGTAAAAACATATTTATCGATATATTGCAAAATTTGGTTACGTGACTACATAAAGGGTTATTAAGAAGACAATTTTTGGGGCAAGTTGGAAACAATCGCATCTTCATTAATTACGCCAGGAATTTCACTTTGATGGCTTCCCTCAAAATCGTACTATAGTCCAGTACCGAAGTAAGTGAGAGAAAAACGAACTTGTACAAACAAAAACTTGTCGAATTTAAATGTCCACCATCTACAGAAGCTGCGTACTTGGTAATCTTGATATGATTTCATAACACAGCCTTATAGGGCTTTCGGAGTAAGTTTCGTACAAACGACTCTTTTTCGCAGGTTTGTTTCAAGAAACGGAATGCGAAGTGCATGTTTGAATTATATAAATATAAGTAAATTCGAGGTACGGCTGCGAGTAAAGCAAAAAATTGATGTACGACACAAAATATTTATGTCTCGTTTATATCGTCTTAATTGCATATTTCAATTATTATACGAAAATAAAGATCTTTATTTGGTTCATTGTTGTTGAATAAATCTTATAAAATCATCTGATACAGAAACAGTTTCTTTGTATGTGATAATGACGATTCGGCTGACTGCTCGCTCAATTACTCGCCCGATTTTTTGCCATTCCATTCACTTGTTAAATTTTAACAGTAATTAACACTGATTCCGATGCAATCTTATTTTCAAGGAAATAAATGACTTGTAGTTTAGTTGACTGAATAAATATTGGTTATTTATTTTATATTTCGCGTATAGCAGGGGAATTTAGTACTAACACACTTCGTTCCAATTGAGACACTTACGTTCCCCACCACGAGGCGATGCGTGTTGAGTGGGGGAAGTCAACGCCGTTGCTTGCCTCGTTACCGAAGCGAGGATATGAATATATTAAATATTTCATTTTCTCGAATGGGAACCAAACCCACAACCTGTAGTGCCTGTCATAAAATTTAAGCTTATAATCATTTAAATCTCTATCGCTATTGTATTTTTACTCGTTTTCATTTTTGTTCCAGGTTAAAATACCATGGGAATCCTTAAGTATGGAGATGAACGTGATCAAAGATGAACAAAAATATACTCAACTATAACATAATAATGACAATGAAAAAGAGAATAAAACTGAGAGAATTTGATTTAACCTAAAACGTGTAATTGGTGTTAAACATAAAAACTCTAGTGATGTTAGTAACGAAACTGTTAAAATTATTAGTGTGACAATTATAGACGATGCCATTGGATATTGAATAATGCCTGATCGCGAGTCGGTCGGAGGTCCTGGGACAGCGGGCGGCGGTGGTTTCCTGCCATTGCAATTCCCTTCGGCGTTTGCGGCGTTCCACGCCACGACCCCCCCTGGACCGGCCGCCGCGATGCATCACGCGACGCATTACCACCATCATGCACAGTAAGTGTTATCATTTATTAAGTTAAAACTAAATATGTGACGTTTAATTCTGCTACTTCTAAACGCGATAAATGAGTATTAATTTGAATTGTGTGAACTTGAGAAGGGGGTCCCTCGGAGAAATAGTAAATATAAATTAATATTTTAATTATAGTTTAAAATATATTTTCCAATCTTCATGCAACCTTTTATTTTTTAATGACACGAAGCACCTGCCTGTTGCATTTGTTATTCATGCAAGTATTTTCATTTGCTTACGACACATATATTAAAGAAATATCTATAGTTCCTTACTTTATTGGTAAATTAAAGCCTTATCGCAATTTGTAGTAATTATTTATTATTATATTTGCATGCTCGTACACGTTTCGGAGTCAAGTGTCCTTTCAGTGTTATGATCGTTCCGAACAGGGCTCGCTCCGAACAGCCAGCCTCGTTTATTGAACTAGTCCATAAAATAGAGTGGTTCATTAAGCTTTTGTCCTTGTGCAGGCCGTGAGGTGGTTTCATTGCATAACTTGTATTTTCGCGCTAATTATATTTCTGCCTCTGTCTGAGTACAAGTTATTTACGACCCATTGATAGGTTTTATAGGTTTAGCATTTAGAATTTGTAAAAATTAAAAGGAAAATGAATTACCTTCTCACTTGAGGCTGTCGTGCCGTCGTGGCGTCGTGGCACAAGTGTGTGACTGTACTCAGGGGAATGGGGAATTATTATTTGTTACAGCTTCACACTATTATTGATTAATATTTTCATTTTCTCGCTGATAAAGTTTGATTCGGGCAAAGTTCGGTTGTAAGTTCCGCCACGACTCGCCTCCAATTTTGGGCGGTATGTGAGGAACCTAGGGCACGTTCACTGGTCTGATCTGGTCGGATCTCTCTGTCTACCTTCCTATATGCGGGATGTAGCTTAAAAAAGGAACTTACGAATAAAAAAATCAATTTATTTTCAGTTAAATAAAATGTCTCGTGAACGTAAAAAAATCCATTAAAGGTTTCATGTAGGGTTAGCTTTGTAATTACAAAATACATACGTTTGAAGATATTTAATGCCTATCTAAAGATACGTGAGCTATAAACAAACTAGTTGATTAAAATTCTTGTACTACAACTACATCCGTTCGACGTTATTGCACTTTCCGTGCCACAAAAGCTGAAAAGGACCAGGTAGGAGCTTTATATTAGATCAGTGAGGTTATAACCGTATTTTACGAGACCGTCGTAAAATGGGCAAGCAATGTGTTAATTAATGGTGATATATTACCACAACGAACTTGCGAGATCCAATTGGCTACATTAATCTAAGCTAACCGGACAGTAAAAAAGAGTCTAACAATCAATGAGCCCCCAGCAGACGAACAGGAAGTCATCAAAGGGATTGAGACGTTTACAATATTGGGGCGGACATTAATAAGAGCAGCACGCATTTCAACAAATGAGGAACTCGCCGCTCTCAAAGACTACGGCGTATAAAGAGACCGGAGCTCCGTCGGTCGGCTGGTATGATTAATGTTGGTACCACTCCTGAATACACTGTCTGCGTAGTGCTTTGAGAGATAAAACTTTTGAAATTACTTAGCAGAAACGTTTTGAGAAAACAAATTTGGATGATGATGAATTAGCGTGGGTATTTTCTGAAATAGATTTTTTTATATTTATAAATTGTATGCAATTATGTAAAAATCTACTTTAGGTCGGTTATATCCCAGTCACTTTTTTAGACATGATCATTGTCTTAAATTATTTGATCGATAAATTTCATAATTCCATATATATATATACCTACAAATCTGAGTTATCGTATTCAGAAAGCTATTAGTCACAACTCAATAAATCATCTTTCCCTGAATCCATCTTGGGTCCAGCATCTCTACTCTCCAGTTCGGGAAGCCGACGCCGGAAGCGCGGCCGTGTGTGCCCATTAACGGCGCACGGTGGCTCATTTAACCCGCTGCCGCGATAATTGCCACCACGTGGTTATTCCAAGCGTTCTAATTTTATCACGCACAATGGGTTGGACACGATCGGTTATTTTTGCTTCGTTTGCTTCGTCAAAGTCACATCTCTTGGGTAAAGGAGGTGTCGCGGCTCTGTCGATTCATTTGCAGCGCTTTGAACTGATGTATCGACGTCGAGTGTTCTCTCGCCTACTAATTCTTTTATAGTTTTTTTTCCTTTTGTAACCATCGCTTTGTCGCTTTGTCTTTTGGTATTTTAATGTCTTTTAACTTGTCTACTATTGGATTTTCATTGAGTAAGAATATTTTAAAGACGGAACGGCTTTTTGTTTGGCGCTAATAAATTATTTTGAGCATAAAGGACATAATTAAATGGAGTTACGTGACAGTAGTTCTTCAAGTTTAAAGAAACAAAAAATGCATTTTAAATACTGGCTAAAATAATATATATTTGCAAACTGACAAAAGTGTATTTTCTTTCTATTACTGTGATTGGTAGCCATTGGAGATTATTAACTTTCAAAACCCTAGTATAAATATTGTTTTATTGTTTATATGTTAATTGAGTAATAATTAAATAAAAAAATGATGTTGTGGGTTCAGTTTCCACTCGGGCGAATAAAATATTTAATAACTACGTTTCCTCGCTCTAGTAATGAGCAAAAACAAAGCGCAGCGTTGATTCCCGCCATTCAACACGCAATGCATCCAGAAGTTGACTTAAATGTTCCCAGGTTCCCTCCAATTAATCTGAACCTCATGAGTATAATACAGCGTAAATCGAATAATAAATATAATTATAATTATAACTTGATTGCATCTTAAAGTCTGCACATGGCATATAAAACATCTTCTTATTTACATATATGCTGCATATAGATATCTATACCTATAGATATCGCCTTGCCCCATAACTGGTATTTTATCGATCTTAAAACGGGACGCTTAACAGTTCGATTTAAAATGACAAGACTCATGACTACATGACAATTACAACATTCTATTATATTATATTTTATGCAAAAATCTGAAATATATGTGCATGTAGTTTAATAATTGTACAGCTGTATTAAATAATAACGTACATTTATTTCAAATGCTTTTAAAATTGATAAAAATGGATATTGATAAAAACAAAAATATTGTCTCTTTTACATAGTATTTAAAAAAATATTATAGGTTTTGAAAGGTTTACAGCATTTTCCTTTTACTAATATTTATATATAGAAAATTGATTTAGGTATATTTCAAATGATTTTTTTTATATTCAATTAATAGCAGTTTGAATACGTCGTATCATATTCAAAAAAGAATCCTCCACAGCAAATATTAAGAAATCAAGTTCTCCATTTTCAGCATAATTTTCGAATCGTTGTTTGTTGAGTGACATAATTTTATACTGTGATTTGTCTAGAACAGCTAACAGTTTTGATCGTGCCCACAAAAATTGCGTTGACCGTAAGTAATAAGCTTTTCATCTACGCCAACGGCGGTCTAATTAATAATATTGAATATACATTTCTTATCGAATATTATTGAAGAGCTTAATCTACTAGCTTTCACACAAGTGATAGAGCTGCACTATCTAATTGCGCACATGTTCCCGGTTGCCACACACGTAGAACAATGATGTGGTGCTTTTGTTTCATTCTATTTTATATCCTCGATGATTTGTGACTACAATGAGGATGAGATGCGGGCGAAAGAATGGTGTATTGTATAGTACGGGGACATGTGTAAAAATTATAAAGCTCAAGCTTTATTTTTTCATATTATATAATATGGTACTTAAATGAGGTCAAATTATATGGACATGGTCTTTTTTCTTTTGTGTCTGCCCTTATTTTTCTTRGTAAAAAGCCATGTAATGTAATTCTAGTCTTTCAAGTTAAAATTTGATCTAAATAAGAACAAAGGGACAGAATGTAAGTGGGTTTAGGTAGAAGTTAAGACTAGACCTATAATATCGAGTCATTCATGAACCCATGTTCTTATATTATCTGAAAGAATGTTTACAGTTGTCAAATATTCCTTTATTTAACATATATTTCTGATTCGAAAGTGTATTACCTCGTATAAATTGGGGAACAGTGTCTTGACTCTAGTTCACTCTGCATATCCTACTATAATATAGTAATTTAGTATCTAAAGATAAAAAGGTACAATATTACCAATCATCTATAGACTAAAGCGAGTCTTATAACCGACCGTAGGATCGTCAAAGTGGCATATGAGTACAACTTGACGTAACCGTTTTACATCCCGCTATGAATAGTTTACAACATTTCCCATTGCTGTCCAATTATTGTTCTCGGAAATGCAAAAATGTCCGAATGGAACTTGGCACGTATCGTGAGTGATTTATATGTTTGCCTTAAAGGAGCGTCCGCCGTGGCCTGTACAACACAAATAAATATAAACGTCAAAAAACTAATTATGTATTGTGCAAAAGATAGAAGTGTAAGAGATAAATTTTGCTTTTTGAATACTTGACGAGGCATTTTTTTTTTCTTTAACAGAAAAATTTTGATTCTTTTAATATTTATAATATTCGATGTACATATTGAATCTATAAAGATATGCATGCACACTGTGTGACTAAATAAACATTAATATTAAATTAAATTATGAGACATTTGTCACAAGAATATTTTAAGTATATATTATTTATATAGCATATATTAAGCATATACAATTGTAAGCTTATATCTATGTTTATCCCGTACAATAAAAATAATATAATCTTTGAATTTTGAAAATCAATGCAAAATGAAGAAAACCTGTAATAATAAAAACGACAACTAAGTAAATATATTAAAAAATAAGAACAGCATATAAGTTTTTAGGGTTTAATTAGCACAACGATATCTTAATATAAACACACCTACCCTCATATCCTCGAAAAAGGCCTGATCGGTCAATCGTCCCATAAAACAGTTCCGGTCATAAATTGGTCATTCGATGCATCCTGCCACAGTACACTATTGTCATAATCGGTTATAAATAGATGGCGGAGAGCGAATGAGTGTACCAGATTGCTCCACAATGTTGCCTTATTCTAGTTTCAACTTGTTGGCTTATACGATTGGCCTTTGTTTTGGGTTCTTATCTCAACTTAATAAATAGTATATATCATTTGTGCAAGGGAACTTATGTTTTTTGTTGAACTTACCATTACCATGTAATATTACATTTTACATGGTAAAAGCTTTCAAATCATACGAAAATGGCTTAAATATTTATTATATCTAGTTTATTTTGAATCTATATTCGTATCTACGTACGTTGATGTATGTAACACTTTCATAAGTGTGTCAAAATTATGGAATATTACAAAAAAAATATTATCACGGTCTATATTTTCTAAAATATAGTGTGTGATAATAAATTAAGTTTCATTAAGATTTAAACTGAACATTAAATTTATTCGGCGGAGTGTGGGGAACGGAGTGTCTTAACACTAGGTTTCCTCTGCCTACCCTACTTTGTGCAGGATACAGCGTGAAGTTGATTTAATTTCATTTAAATATTAATGAAATAATAACGAAGCTAAAAATCTGTAAATATTTTTATTCAATACAATTTATTTATAAAATATTGAGAGGACGCCAAAATAATATTTAGGTTAATTGCTATTAAATCATCACCACCCGCATCGACATCGCGCTAAAGCTAAAAATTATTATTTTTAATAATCTTAGAATTTCCTTAGCTCGTCTTATTCTCTATCTTATCTAATTAGTATTGTTTATTTAAATATATATATCCGTATATTTTATACGACTTATCGAAATGCACTTTTGATATGATAATAGGAAAAAAAATTATATACAGATATTTTATATACCAATTTAACTCTTAAAGATTTAAATCAATCCGAAAACGTGTAAAACCATATCCATCATAATAGCAAAAAAAAAAACAATTTTGCAACAAAATTAAGCTAATATTAGTTGATATTCAATAAGAGCTTATTTTTAAAGCTAATAATAATCTCCAACGAAATAAAACGAAATGAGATATCAGCGTTCAAAAGCAGAATAACAAAAAGCGTATCATGCAAGTTTGCGTGTGCACAGTAGCAACTCCATACCATACCTGTTCTCATTATGGAGGTGCGTGCGCAGATCAGTTAATGGTTGAAATGGAGTATTTGTTAAGAGATTTATAAATATATATTAATAATTCAAAATGTTTGTAAATACAGGTATTTATGTTATGGAAAAGAAAAAAAAAGAAGCAGATTGTAAATAGATATTCGATATGATGATAGGCTACTTTAATAGTTAATTAAAACAGATTTTAATTACATTTTCTATATATATTGCATTAAATATATCAAGTATAATTATTGTTGATTGGAAAGGACTCAAATTTAGAAATATTTTGATAACTTCAGAAGCTATACCAACTTTAAGCTTTATTTTAAGCTAATATTTGAATTTAAAAACCATCTCAGAAAAATAACTAATTCGTTATAAATCTCCAATTGTACGTAAGTACATAAATTTTTATAGTAACAAAAGATTAATTAGTACCAAGCCTCCTCATATTTGCTGCTGTTATACAAAAATACTGAAGTTTTTCTCAATATTCCAGTTTTAATGTGATTCAGAGCTGGTGAAGAACAATAATGTAAATGGAAACTGCGACTCATACTCGTGCTTAATGGAATAATGGGTTTTTACTCTTTAATGGGCTTGCCTTTTAATATTCGTAATTCAAAAAGATTTAAGTACTCTTAATGCAGATAAAAAAGTTCGAGAGAAAACAGGAAAATAATATATTCCGGATTCGATTTCTTAATGAATAAGAGTTACTGTTGTATAAGAAATAAATCGGTCTTGGTCGTGAGTTTGTTGTTGGACTACATGGTGACAGCGGTGGGATACGAACCCACGCCCTTTCGGACTTGCGCCTAAACAAGTGACTTAGTTACTAGATATAACTTCTCATAAATTAATAAAGTTAATAAAGTAAGTTATCGTTTAATTCAGTTTTTCTTACCTTATTTTACTAAACTAATAAATAATTAAAAATACCTTTTTTTACGATATAAATAAAGTAAAAAAATGTACATATGAAAGTGAAGATTCAGAATAAGTTAGTTAAACCGAAATAGAATATACCATCCTTACTAAGAAATATAATCTGTGTAACTCTATATACTATCAAAGCATATACGGAAATGCAGCACCTGCTGGTGTTTACAGTGACAATATGCTTAACGCTGAAAACATTAACTTTTCTTTGACATTTTATTAAGTATATTTAGAAATTTTACTGAGTATATTACATCAGACATCCGTTACCTACTTTCAACTCAACTCATCTTACTTTCCTTGACTTTCAAAACACGATCTTGAATACTGTTTTCTTATAACAACGTAAAGTATAATAAGTTATGCACTTTATAATTAAAACTATCTTAGTGCAGAGCGATAGATATGTAGTTGTTAAAACGTTGGGTTGTGTAAGCAGAAAAAAAAAGAATACATAAAATAACCATTTTTATATTTGCTATTAAAGACATCAAGAGGAAAGAAAAGAAGCTATATGTATAAAAAAATAACATAATTCCATTCATTCAATTAAGTTTAATTAAAATGTTTTTTTTTTTTCATTCCGTTTATGAGTCGCAGTAAAATTTGCCATAATTTAAGCAATTTAGCATTTATGAAGTCCTTAGTTTTATAGTTTTTGTATTACTAAAAGGTGATCGTGTGTTTACTTAAATTATAAAAATTTGAAACGACTTTATAATATCATGTGTCTATTTTTAATCAAGAATTTATATGTCCGAGGGAAGCACTTCAATTGTCGTAAAAAGGAAAATAAACTTTGTTTAATTTGTTGTAAATGCTATATAAAGCTGATAAGCTTTGAGAAGTTCGTTAAAAGTTAAAAAATAATATGTACGTTTAAATATTTATACGTTATTTGAATATATATTTGTGACATAAAAGTAAAAAAAAATTAAATCTATTTGATCATTCTGAGTAATAATATTTGAATAGCGGACATTTGTAAAAATCTCCCTAAAGAGATGGTAACAACGTAGCTTTATAATAATAATTTAATTTAAATGTTTAATTCCATGTTTGGTTCTCTCTTAAATTAATTTTTCAATGGTACCAGCCAAGGAAAACATTTTAAGTTTGATTAGAATTCTCTACACCTCACTTCTACAATGTATTTTGGAGGTGCATTAAGCTTCCACTTATGGCTCGAATTGCGAGCTCTTCTCTCTGAAAAAATCTGATCAAGATTCGTAAAGTCATCTTCTGTTCTCTCCTGTAACATTTAATCTAATTAAAAACTAACATATAACCAAACTCTTATCTAATATTTTTGTGAATGTTGCGACATCAAATTCAGAATAGACAAAAAATAAGGGTCCTTATCACATGTTCACCCTTTGTTACAATTAAAGGTCGAAAGCCTTCCAAGGGCTGGCTGGCGGCCATTAAACCCAGCATCTCAATAAAAATACCCTGGCGCACCAAGCGGCTTTTTACGACTCATTTCGATTTTTATAACGTCTATGTATACGTACTACGTTCCTATGTAAATAAAGGTATCTACGAAACTTGGATTTTTTTGGATGTAGAATGACATGGGCGTACTTAGAAATATTTTCCAGGGCCTGGAATTTAATTTTTAATTTTAATTTGATTTTATTTATCATTCTTGTGCCTATATATTTTATTTCTGGGTAAAGTAATACTATAATATATATTAAGTAATTATTTTTATTATAATTTGCAATGTATGAGATAAATAACAATCTAATTCAAAATATAAGTATGCAATTTCATTAAACCCAAAACAAAAAATTGAAAAATTTAAGATATACACGTTCGTCGCACGATCATCCCATATAATAAAATATTTATAGTAAACAGTGTTTGGACACCTATATGCCAGTTTGGAACACGCTACGCTGGTGCATCTGTTTATACTTTCTTAATTAAACGAATTTTATTTAGTAGAATAGTTGTCTGGAATACGATTATTTATATTATAGATAATTATTGAAAGAATAATAGTATTAATTTTATGCTAATGTTGTAAATGTATCAAAGTTATCTCGCTAGGAGACGACTTTGCCTTTGATAAACAGTTATTAATTTAAAAAAAAATATGCTCCCTTTACCAGCAGGGTACATGCGGGATACAGCGTGATGCTAAAAAATATTCTTTTTCCATGTAGAGGCAATACGATATTTGTATCTGTTATTATTACAGAAAAGTTATGACATAGTTAAAAAATATCCCCAAGCAAGTGATAATGTTTAATTACAAAAATGGAACATTCCGGCCACGTGGCCGTTATTAGTTACGGTCAAGAGGTCGGAGATACGAATATCGTTTATACTATAGTTGCTACATAAATCATAAATATAATATTTGATGTAAATTAAAGTAATATCTATAATAACAAAATTAAATTTAAATTATTTTTAATATTCGGCAGATTCAAAAAATACAATTCCTTCTACTTCTACTTCTATCCTTCTAGAGACCATTGAGTACCGCCACCCAATATGTAGTGTCTTAAATTATATATCTTAATTTTTCTTTACAGCTAAAACAAATTTATGCCATCCACCGACCCACCTACTTTGCGTGAAACTTCTTTTTTACTCTAATAAACAGAATTATAATTTACAACGTCTGCTGGCTGAACTCATTTGAACCTCTGAACTCGTAGCAATAAGTTACCATATAAATCTATTAATAAACAAACAACAGTATATCATATCAATAAAACACTTTGCTTGTCATAAGATTACGTCATGGTAGAAAGTGGTGAATATTAGTTCCATTTTACTTCATTTGCATCTGACACAAAAGATTGTTATACATATATATAATATGAAATAATATTTAAGCAGTAAACCTGTTTAGGGAGATTAACCGAGACAGATTTGGAGGCAGTCGTGCCAGAATGTTTCAAGAAATCAGCAGAAAAAGGGAAACGGAGTGTCTTAATACTAATCTCTCTCTCTGACTACCATGCTACATGTGGTATACAGCTGAAGCAGAAAAAAATTTTTTTTTTGGAAATAAATCATCTCTAACACTTTATTTTATGTTTATATAGAAAATATAATCTTGCAAAATATTTTAAAACATAATACTTCTTTGAGAGATGGAATGTGCGCGTGTCGAGGGTCACGTGGCGATACCCTTTATATTAATATTGATTGCTAAACAACCATCTCGACAGTAGCTTCGTTGTTTCACATAAGCTATTTATCAATGCACTGAGATAATTGCACTTGTAGAACGTTATACCAAATAACACTGTTGTTCTGCTTTTTGTAGCTTTTTCATTGGATCGACTTTAGATGACAATACAATAATATGGTATCATCGAGCTGGTCTGATAGTTGACACACGACCTGAATTCTGCTAAACTCTTCAGAGATCACCAGTAAACCACTCGAGTAACCTCGAGTGGTTATAAGGTGGTGGTAAGACTAATGTCTTATACAATTAATAGTTCCGTGCACAGTCTATGGCACTTGATTTAAAAATGACATGTTTTTAATTCTGCCATATTCATGACAGGATGTCATAGCGCGGCATCAAGGGTGTGACAGTAACGCGACGGTTGTGGATTCGATCCCCACTCGAGAAAGTGAAATATTTATTTACGTGTATATTACTATGTTTTCGCTCTGGTAAAACGCGGCGTTGAGTTCTACCACTCTGGGGAACGGAGTGTCTTAACACTAGGTTCCCTCTGCCTGCCCTGCTGTGTGTGTGTGTATTAAAAGGTTACAAAATAATTCATTATTACATTGAAAATTGTTTAATGAACTTCTTAATCTGAAAAGTTCAATTTAGTTCATCAAAAAGAAAACTAGTTTGGAGAATATTATATAAACTAAAATCGTTGGATCGTTCGGAATCCTTGAATTAAAGGTAAATATTAATATAAGTAAAAAAATCTGTAAGCAATAAAGGCTCAATGTTTAGAATAAAAAGTCTAATGAACGCCTGAAATGGAGTTGGGAGCTTTTTAATCCATATGAAACAAAAATAAACATACGTGTTACGTAAACAAATACTACACGCGTAGGTGTTTGAATGAATATAATTTTCATAGAAATCTTAGATCTAAGTTACAATTTCACAGATAGTAGAGACGTGAATATCGATTTCCTTATTTTTATTAAATATATAGAAAATTTAATTTTACAACAGGTTCAATGAAACGTGTCTAATATTTTTTTACCGTAACAATTACGATCTAACTTAAGCTTTACACCACACCATATTTTTCTTTAATATTAACACATTAACAACACTAAGCAAAATATTAAAATTTACACGAGCTTTCACAAATGTTCATAAATCACATTGAAATATTTGATGTTAGTTATATTACATTTTATACAGTTCTCACAGCAATTTAGTGAAGCTTCATGCTGTATCCTACTTACATTAGTTCAAATTCCCCTCCCCCACTTGGTGCTCAACTTCTTGAGACATTGCGTGTTGAGTGGTGAAACTCAACGCCGCGCTCAGCCTTCTTCCAAGAGCGATAAAATAAATATATGTTTATCCCCGAATATGAATCGAACCCACAACTCTGTCTCAAGCAACTGTAAAATACAAGAAACGATTCCGTTTCCTTACCTTCCGCTACAGTAGTTCTAAATAATTCAACCAAGTACATACATAAAAAAACAAACATTGTCCTGCGCACGCGCATAATATTGGTCCCGCGTTGACGTACGTCTGTTTACAAATAAATCATCTGGCTATATGATTGCGGCTGCTTCCGGTGGGGTCATCGGACTCCACACGTGAGTTATGTTTTATGTAAGGTGGACTATAAGCTTAGGGAACTACGTATAAGATATTGACTAAGACGACACGTATTAATGCATTTTTCATTGATTTAAATATTTTGTTATTTTTTTTTGTGACAATACCATTTTGTCATATTATTTAAATTAGTTTTCTTCGTCTCTCCGGAGCTGGTAAACAGAGAGTACTGATGATATATTTTATTACTCACTTTTCAATCATTTACACACTGCAAGATGTTGGTGAACTTTGCCTACTCAGACCAGACAAAATATCTATATTGTAAACAGCGTTTAGTTCCGCCAATTGACATGCATTGTCTCTAATTCACGCGGATACGCAAGATAAAGCTAGCAAGACGAAAAAATCTATTTAGTGAAATAATGCAGGTGAAAACTGCACTACGACGATGTCATACGATTCATAATGTTCTTATACGAGTATGTGTAGTAAGTAGCGTTAAAAGTTAGGTGTGAAAAGTCATAATACACTACTATATAACACCTTCATAAAACAATTTCAACATGCGCTCGAAGAGATCTATAAATTCTTTTATTTCCCTACAAGCCACGTTATATTTTATGGGCAATTTTCATTCCTACGTTTGTTTATGTCATAAAAGTTTGATTACTAGGAAGTGTATGGTGAAACTGACACCATCAAACATAGCATTGGGCTTCTTAAATTTATTTTTATTTGTTCATTATTAGGCATTGTGGTGTCTTGCGTTGAGAATCTTTCTTTGGAGATTATTATGATTATTATAAATATAGCTTCACGCTGTATCCCGTTCACAGCAGTGTAGGCAAAGGGAACACAATTAAAATATTTTAAGTATAGCATAGCAATGCCTTAATATGGCAAGATCATGACACATTAAGTCAATAGAAATTTTAAAATATCCAATAGTTATAAAATAATACTAATAAAATTGTTTTATTAAAAAAAAGCGTTAGGTGTTTTACAAGATGAAGTTGTGGACGTAGTGGGCATTCAAGTTAAACTATAAAAGTATTCATGATTATTGTATTTTTACATCATGAGACCTCGTGTGTAGGAAGTGTATATGGGAGGTATATATACTATATTTATAAATCTGAAGATTTGTTTGGTTGCATGAGCTAATCTTAAAACCTTGTGGTTTAAAAAAATAAAATTAAATTAGCTTGACAGTGTATCCCGCACACTGCAGGGTAGGCAAAGGGTGCCTAGTGTTAAGACACTCCGTTCCCCATTTTTTGCCGAATTGGAGGCGTTGCGTGTTGAGTGGTAGAACTCAACGCTGCGCCTTGCTTCCACGCCACTCAACATCAAAATTTAGCGGAAAACGGGGAATAGGAAATGTTTTAATGGAAACAGATTGCGTTAACATTAGATTTCCAGGTACCCTCTGCCTACATTGCTTTGTGCGGAATACAGCGCGAGTAATAAAAAATAAAGCATAGAGACAAAGATAATATAAACTGACATAGGGCTTTATTACTACAATTTATACGTATCGACGTGAACTTTACAATAGTTAATGATCTAATAGTACCATGAGTAAAGCTTGTCAACGCCTATAAGTAATTGTACCAGGAAGCGCGGCGCTAACAAGTAAACATTTGATAATGTTGGTAGTATTAGAAGAGGCATTATTATCATATCATATTTATTGGAAAGCTATGCCCATATAAATATAGTACTATCTGATTTATGGACCAATTAAGCTCATTCTGCAGGCCATTAATGATGTCGAACAAGATGCCAAATAAATTTAGTCTTTGATGTATATAAGGTAAAGTGTCGGTCCTAAAATAGTGCCTTGAGAGATATGCATACTCGTACATTATTTTATTTAATATCTCTTTGTAATTGGTTGAGACTTCGTATGCGCTTTTTCTGTAGTTTATATAAAAATTGGCTCTAGAAGCTATGAGTTCGACTCCATACGTCTCTTATAATTTACGAGTATATAACAATTATCTATATTATAGCAATCAAAAGTCAAAAATTATATAACGTAGTATATATGAAAATACCATTAATTTATTCGTATTTTTGTAGAAACTCGACAAAAATCAAACAGTGCATTGAATTCCGTTCTTTTAGTATGCGGTACTTGAATATCAACTATTTTGACTATACATATTAACAGGCGACGATCTCTAACACTTCGTTAATCTTAATTACTTGTTATTATTGAGGTCAATTGATAATTGTATAAAAGTTTTGTCAGTTTATATAAGATTGTAAACTACTGGGAATATTCCAATTGTTGAGGATGTCATGGCGCAAGAAAACAAATTTACGACTGTAAATGCGATGGTTGGGTGGTCGAATCTCACTCGGGACAGTTAAATATTTAATACAGGCAAAGCACGGCGTTGAGTTCTTTCCTTTATCGCGCAATGTTGCAAAAGTTTCAGTTAGTCTGGGGTTATTTATTACTTGCTATATAAATAAAGCTTAAAATATAAAAAAATATACTTAATTAATATTTTTCATATTGTTAAAATTCATTGTTATCCATTGACTATTAATATAAGTTACTTGAGCTACGTACAACAGTAGGTGGTTATATTAGGAAAACAATATGTTATTATCTTTTAACTATATGGAAATGATTCAGCGAATCACAACGCAATTCTAACACGTAACTTATACTTAAGCTCGCGACCAGCTTGCAGCTTCGCCCGCATTTATTTTATAAATTAAATATATGATTTTAACGAATTCAATATAATATGACACACTAACACCATATAGCACTTTAAGTATCTTCATTCTCCAGTCCGTTCCGATTCAAAACAAGTTACCGTCTGTTCGAATATGAAATCAATACGCCATTCTATTACATCTTATTGAGATTAAATGGTTATAAATAGATTATAGAACCATTAATATATGTAGATGGAAATATGAGTCATTACTCTCTGTTTTTTAGCTTAGGTAAACTTATACTTAATTTTCGAAAAAGGCCAGTCGTGGCGCAGGGGCACAAAGCGTGACTATAAAACGGACTGATTGTGGGCTCGAACCCCACTCGAGGACATTTACTATTTATATATATTTATATTTCTATTTCTTCGCGCTGGTGTCGAGGCGAAGCGCGGCGTTGAGTTCTCCCACTCAATCCGCAATGCCTCTAGAATGCCGGCAGAAAATGCCGGCAGAAAGTGGGGAACGGAGTTAACATTAGGTTTCCTCTGCCGACCCTGCTGTGTGCGGCATGCAGCCTAAAGCTGACATTTTTGAAGAAACATTTGTCAAGCGACAGGAGTCTTATCGATGCCATACTTTCACAATATTTGCTTTTGCAACCGAACATCTCATTGGGTTGCTGTATAACACTTCATTTCAAGTAAAACTATAGAAATATCATGAATTATTGGTCGCAACGTCGACTCCCGCTGGTTTCATGGAAAAGCACCTTCACACCACGGGGTGATTCATATTTCGTTTCATTTATTTTAATTGAGCTGTCGCTTTTGTAAAAAGTAAAATGTCCGACCGTCCGTTTGTACACTACGGGGGACCGAAATCGTCCATTAGTTAATGTTCGTAGCACCGAGGTGGACTGAGGTCACAGTTATTTTGGTACGTATTTAAATAATTGAATGATTTAACGATTAAATGAAGATTATCGGCTTCTTAGTTTGTGTCTTTATATAGTTAATAACTTATTTGTTTTATAGATATTAGAGAGAGAGAGTGTGGGATGGAGAGGGAGAGGGATCGGGAGAGAGAAGGATAGAAGGGGGGAGGGGGGATAGAGAGAGACAGAGAGAACGCTAGAAAACTTACGTTACGAACAAATATTTGTTCGTAACGTATGTTGTAACTGTCATAAGTTATGTTAATTTAAGTTATTTCGAAATATTACATATTCATATGAGTATAAACATATTAGGTGTGATATTATAATAGTTACAATTTATTATTTTGGGCACCTATTGAATAGAATTCCTCAGAATATTTTGATGATGAAAGAGAAATGATCTGATGATATACCACGCGCGATCGACCACTTGAGCAATTAAAAATAATTTTGGATGTGTTTAGTTATTAAAGAGCTAAAAATATATCAACACAATGTATGAATTTTAGTTATAATGTACGTGTAACGTGTTCCTTGAGTCTTCATTTTTACTTATATTATTAACATAAATAATAATATTTTGTACTGTCTAATGTCTTGTTAGTGCATTATTTATGTTTAAGATTAATCGTAAGCTTCTAAAATATTTTTCTAATTGGAGGATAAATTTTAAAATTTTTAGGAATATTTTAAATCAGCTTTCCGCTATATCCCGCACACAGCATGGTAGGCAGAAGGAACTTAGTGTAAAGACACTCCGTTCCCCACTTTCCGCCAAATTTTGGAGGCAATGCGTGTTGACGGAACTCAACGTCGCGCTTTCCTTCAACATCAGGGCGAAGAAATGGAATATAAATTTAAATAAATATTTCATCCCGAGTGCGTGCGTGAAAAAGCGTGAAACTGCGTTATATTTTTTATAGGTAGTAGTATAAGTAGTTTTTTATAATGTAAAACAAAATAAAACAAATACAATCCAGTCAAGGGAAAACCTTTCACATTTAATAGTGAAGTAATACATTTTTAAACAATTAATCACTTAAAGTAGTCGAAACAGAAATCTCAAAAAGAATAATGTAAAGCCGCCCAAAGACTTAACTTTAAGCCTCCCAAGGAACGAGAAAAGGCATTTGATATTTTTTAAACCGTCATAAATCTCGGACCGTCTGTGTTAAGGACCTGAGAATTAAGCTTCGCCATTATTTGTCAAGAAAATCTTTATAAACGGGAGTATTCTTGTATTCAAACGGCGTGAATATTATGGAGATATAAAGTTTTTACGTTAACACGTCGAAATTTATATTTCTTCTTTGCATTTTTTAACTTGGAATTTCATATCAAAATAATGTTTTTTTTTCTTTGTACATCTGTCTGTCACATATCAATTTTTTTATTTTGATATTGAAAATCTATGAAATGGTGTACCTAACGTGGCATTTATTTTGAATAGAGTAATCATATGTTTTCATTAGTCGAGTTGTGACTCTATCTATTTTACGAAATATATTTTTTATCCATTTATTTAAATTCAAAAATATATTTTTTATTCTTGTACCTAGTTTAGTAGAGAGAATCTAGTGTTATGAAACTCTACTCTCAACTTTTTGCCTAATTTTGAAACTTTTGTATTTGAATGTCAATGCTGCACTTTTTTAGTCATACATAAAGATAGACCTTAACACTTTATTTTTTTTCCTAGTAATATTATATAATCCAAATCAATTATTACGAGCATTACATATAAAACACAATGCCAAGGAGATTTAATCTCTATATGTCTATTTTAACATGTAGACGCATGTAAAATGGCGTGCGGCCATTATCTGATGGCAGGGTGTCATCAATAACCTGATGTAGATAGCGACAGTATGAGTTTGTCACGGCGCGATGCCTGACGATCTGACGGAAAGAGTTGGTTGGCTTAAATAAATTGGTTATTAATTATAAATATATTTTGATATGAACATAAGAAATAGAAGATAGAATAGATATAATAGAGGTAAAAGATAGTTTTTTTTAAACTATATTTATGGATGCTGGTAAAATCATCGATTTGTAACTATGTATTCACGCTGTATTCCTATATAGTCAGAGAGAATGGAGTGCCAGACGCTTCGATCTCTACATACCTCTTTCGCCTCGTCCACTGTCATCTATCTACCTCTTCATACTTTATTTTCATATACTATGGTATCATCGACCTGGACCGGTGATGGAACCAATGATGGGACTCTTTCGAGTTTACTTGTAAACTATTCTCGCTTATGCTTATATATTATAATAATCTATAGCTTCGAGCACATTCTATAGCATTCATAGCACTAGTTTTTAGCATTATACATATATTTATAATATGTATCTACTATTGTTATAAGTTTAATATTCATTCATATACATTTTCTAATTTTGCAAAAATACATAAAGATTATCATATCTATATGTTAAGAAATGAAAACCATAGTTTACTAGATATTTTATATAGAATTAAAATTAAAGATACTCAACTGCTATAATAAACAATGTTTATATAAAATAAAACCTGGTGTATACAATTAAAATTAGTGTAACAATAAAATAAATAACCAACTTCTGAAGCATTCATCCGATTTTATTGCTTATAATGTTAGTTATAAAACCTATAAAAGGGCAAATTTGCTTATAATTGTAAATTGCAAGATTCAAACATGATGAAATTATATGATATCTTAGAAATTGTTTATTTGATTAAATATCAAATGAAGCTTTCGCAGTACTAACTGTTAACATGACGGTCGTGGGTTCGATTCTCACTCAAAAGAGTGAATTAATTCCTGGCTCTGGTAACAAGACAAAACGCGGCGTAAGATTTAGATACTCGACATGCCTATCTAACATTAACTTTCAGTTACTCTATATGAATTACGTGATTATACTTACTTAAAAACTATGTTTGAATCTAAGTCATATCGACGATAGTAACTCTGATCTCTTTATATCTTAATAAATCTTTCTGATTCTTCAATGCCTTGTCATCGTTCAATTATGTCGAGTTACTTATACTTTGCGAATGACCCTAAATAAAACATCACAATCCAAAAGAGGTCGTCTGCGCGAAATCTGTAAAACTTGTTTCACGTCCAGCACTGTTTTTAAACTTTCTTCCTATTAAGTGGAGGTGTTCACATAGTGTCGTCTCTCTCACACGTAGGAGGAACAGAGGCCCGTTCCCGCGGGAGAGGGGGACAGGCTACATGAAGACGTCACGACGTGCGCAGGCGCGCGTGTTCTTGCACTTATTTTATTTTGTTAGCGGCCACATTTTTTTTCCTTTCTCAATGCTACGTCTTTGTTCGGGGAGTGG
>JBAIZZ010000320.1:835548-847330 GCA_037355905.1 Heliconius aoede | reverse complement strand
TGAGTTGTTTTGCATTCACGTCAGTTTCATAAATATGACTAATCCCCTAGTTTATACGCTCATATAATTTTTAGTTTTTTTTTTTATTTAATTATCTGCTATAAACGAATCAATCCGTTTACTTTGCTTATTTATTTATTGTATGTATGATTCCAAGAGAAGACGTTAGACGACATAATTTGAAAATATATCCAAATTTAGTTTATCAATAGGGTAATAACTAATTGTACGTCATAAATTGAAATTAAATAAATTCTTTATTCAAATCGAATTTTGCAATCACTAAAATTAAACGTATATTAATAAACATAAAGCTAGCACCGCAAAGTCCACTATAATCGGTATATCTCTATAATTTTATTGTATGAATGGTAAATATACATTATTAACGCACTTGTAAAATTAAAATTTTCTATAAAGCAAACAAGTAGAAGTCATTAGAAATAACATTGGCTAATAACACAGGACTTACCTTGCTCACGTCAGTCTACATTTGGATAGTGTGAATAGCTGTCCTCGTTTAAGACCTTAATAATATTTATGTCAAAATGTATTAAAAATGCGTTCATCCATTAAGGCGGAAAATCTGATATACTAAGATATTTTTGTATATATATATAGATATACAAGTATAGGTATTGTTGCTATCGAGGTAGGTAGTTTATGTGCATGTTTTATACTTAATATTGTATTTAGCAATTTTTAGCGCTTTAAAAATTTGTAATAAAGATTTTTTAATATCGAAACATAATTTCACAAGTATCCATTCCATTTTTTTTTACACATAAATGTTGTATATATTTGAATAAATATGTTGAAATGCCACTATAAAACAAATTACCTAATAGTATTTTATTAAAAAGCTACATTTTACACAATTAACTTGCCGCATCTGACAACATTGCGCCTGCGCACCAAAAAACAACAAAACGGCGGCGTGCCATCAACCCCGTTCAAAATTTAATATTTTTTCTTCAAATTCTTAGAACCTGTGTTATATCGCACTACCTGCCTTGATTATGGTATAAAAACCTCGTTAAGAACTTTTTGCGCACGGTGCACTAATCGTTTTATGACAACTGATGTTTTAATGAGGAAATTGCTTTTACGCTTAAACTTATACGGCATATCTTCATTTTATAATTTAACCTAATATGTATTTATATTAGAATAAATTTGTTTAACATTCAGATATATACTATTTATAAAATATAAAGTATTTTCATCAATAGTAATAATAATATATAAGTTCAGACTTCAGAGAAAATAAGAAATAACATTGCCTAGGCACAATAAAGTTACCAGCCATATACTACTTCAAAATGTTTGTTTTTTGATATAAATGATACCTACATATAATAAGAGATTAAGACTAAATCAAAATTAATTGAAATAAATTAATTTTTAATATGTATATGGCCCAAGGCTGCTTTTACAGTGGAATCAATAATTATATAATCTTTTATCGATCTGTGAATATTACAAATATCCATGACATTACAAATTTAAATCGAAACACCTTTATGTTGCCGCGTTCTGGAACACAAGTAATCTTATAATTTATTGTTTGTCTCATTAGTATTTGTTATAAAATCGCTAGGCACGCCATCTAAGGCCGCCGCCCGGCAAACTTATTGACATTCATATTTAACGCCACACGTGACCTAAAACCCACACTCGATGTCGTCAATCCCAAGTAATTTTACGCCCAATCGAGAGCGATAAGAATTAAAACATCACACGGACACCGACCCGACGATAGTTCTTTATGTACGATCAAAAACCGACCGAGCGGTGGTCAGTCTCGACCTACGAATTTCAATATGATGAAAAAACTACATATAAAGTCCGTTTTCGGATATAGTTTTTTTCGCGTTAGACCAATGTCAGGGTGACCAAGGCGACCGGCGGTGGAATTCGAAACTTACGAAACTCCAGTCTAGCTATGGTAGCTTTTTATCGGTCGAAATATCGATGATTCTGGCAGTTCTCACAGATGAAGACATAAAAATTTAGGTAGTCCGGCGGCGCGTCAAACGGACCACATGCAATATTTCGGAAGGTTTTCGGAATCGGCTCGTCTTCTTATTGGTTTGGGTGTCCATCAAATTGGTGGTCCCTCGCGCCTTTTGCATCAACCTATTATTTTAGTCCAAAACGCCCGCCTCGTCTTGTACGAGCGTGATCGACAAATCAACTCGTCTCGTTCTTTTTGTACCTCGAAACGTGTTTGTTTTTGAAGGTATAAGGCATGTAATTATAATGGAGTCTCGCGAGCGATCGCGCTTGTGATTAATAACTAAATAATCACGGTTAAGTAATAGATTGTTTTTGCCCAGCGCTATAATTATATGGCATAAAATATGCGAGGTTGTCGGTACGTTGGTTTTTTGCGATCAGTTTTTGCGTAAAGGATTTAACTTGCAAGCAAAAACTACGTCAAATAAGTTGTTAAAATTTGAATTAATATATACCTGTTAAATATTTTTGCGAAACCAACACGAGCTGATGCGAGGAAAAAAGCTCAAATAAAAATAAATTGCCTTCGTTTGTTTTAATAAAATTGTCATTTCATTTTATAACATAATATAATAAGTACGGTAAAAATTTTATATCACATAAAAACTTTGATATGTTTGAATATTCCTCGGAGATTTTATTTGAACTGAAATGAGTCATAAAATTCTTACAATCAGGGAAACATCGAGAAGGGTATCGACGTGCGTTTCCAATTAGCGTGGAAATACTTGGGACGTTCCTAATTTAGCGGGCATTATGGGTATCTTGCGGAGAGGTCGTAAACGTCCAGCGGTCGGTTATTAATCACGTAGAGTATAATATGTGAACATTTATATGCAGACCATGTTGACATCTCAATCCAAAGATAGTTTATTGAAGTTATATTTTTATTATTTAGTCACGGTTCAAGACTTCACTTTTATACGAACTGCAAGATATTTCACTTTTGAATTGACAATAATTATGATATATTTAATTAATTTTATATATTTATTTTTACATAGGTGTCGATTTTTTTTATGTTGTAACTAAAAAGAATATTACCTATAATTTCATTATTATTTATAATCAACTTGAGGGCCTCTTCATTGTTAATAAATAAACGATATTATTGTTGGTTGTTATTCCCCACTCAGATAAATAAATTATACTAACCACTGTGGCAAGACAAAGTGCGGCGTTAAAATCCGCCACTCAACACCTCCTGGAAGCAATAAACCGAATATCCTTACACTAAGCTCTCTCGGTTCATTCCACTATAACTTAAATTTACCGTGAAGCTGATAAAAATAAATATATATAATAGTTTTACATACTACGTACAGACATACACTAATATATGCAATACAATACTTATTACAAACAGACAGGTCACTAAATTGTCTAGATTATATACTGCGTCTCTATCAATAATATCGAATTGCAGTTTCATTTGTATCGTAAACGGTCAATAAATTATTAACAGTCTGTGTATTCTATTGACTAAATTGTTTATGGCATATCTAATAGAGCTATCGGTTTAGAATTAAGTTGGTTACGTTTAATGTTAAGGCCGCCGTCTGAATTTTATATGCTTAATTATTATTTTTTGCATATTGCTGGTTTTTTTATTTGTTATTATTAAATTATATATGAATATGAATTATATAATAATATTATATATAGGAATATAAAAAAAACACTATTAAAATATTTCTCTGCGATCCTCTACAAGTGGATCGTTTAAAGGCAAAATTACTATGGCATGATGGACTATGGTAATTTATTTCTTTGGAATTTTTAATTTAATGGTTTATTTACTTTCAGGCTTAGAATATTTAAGTGCAGCCAGAAGTCTACATCCAGAGCTTCACGCAGGAAGTACGCTTGCAAGTCAAGATTTTCAGTTAAGTTTAGATGGTATGTAAAACATAGTATATTTTTTTAAACTTCATCCATTGAGACCGTAGTGGCGCAGGAGGCGGCTGTGGGCTTAATATCTCATCGGGGAATGGATTATTTGGTTGCTCTGACGATAAGAAAATAATTTTTGAGTAATTATTAAATATATTGTTACAGGATCTCGAATAGCTTCCCCAAATCGCCTCAGATTATCTGGAGGCACAATAGGTGCTTCTGCTAATAGGAAAAGAGCGGTATCCTGGAGTCCTTATTCTGCTGAGTCCTTGGACTTGGCTGCTGTGATCAGAGCATCACCTGCCAGTTTGGCAGTCAGAGCACCATCTGCAGCTTCCACTGGCAGTTATGGACATCTTAGCGCTGGTATGTAATATTCAATTTCATTCATATCAGGAGGCATATTTGAGTTATTTATTAAAATGCCTCCACTCAATGCACAATGTCAATGAGGTGAATTAAATCCCCACTTGAGCCTATTAATTGTATTTTTTTTAATATTTTGATTTCATCGCTCTGGAACCTAGGCAAAAGACCGGTGTTGAGTTCCGCCACTCAATATGCAATGCATTGAAAAAATCATCGGAAAATGGAAAACGGAGTGTCTTAACACTAGGTTACCTCTGCCAACTTTGCTGTGTGCGGGATACAGCGTGAAGTTAATTTAATTTGATTTGGCAAAATTTGAATCTTTAGCAAATTTTTTTACAGCTTCTTGGCACTTTTTATAACTTTCCATGTATTCCAGGTGCTATATCCCCTGCACTATCACTATCACACGCTTCTCTCGCTCAACAACTGTTGGCTCGTGGTGGCGTCGTCGGTGGTAGCGGGGTCCTTCCTGCGGGTGTCTTGCTCGACCCTGCTCATCAGCAAGCTGCGGCGGCTGCTGCTCATCACGCTGCGCATGCGCATCTTGTTGCTGGTATTCATAGGTGAGTATTGTTTATTGACTCATAAATTATAACTTTATATTCTGTTTAGTTTGACGAATAGGTAAATGTAATTTAATATATCTTAGGTATTGAGTGGGGAACGGAGTGTCTTACCTCTAGGTTCCCTCTGCCCACCCTGGTATGCGGGATACAGCGTGAAGCTAATTAAAAAAAAACCTTTTTTTTAGGTATTGAAGAGGATTTATTTTATTGAAAATCAATTCTAAACTTTAACTTTTAGTTTTAGAAATTTTATTGTTCACTTTATTAGTTAGTGTTACTCTAAATCTATATTATATATTTTAGATCTCACATATCATCACCAACGCAGCTACTTATAGGAGCGCCAGTAGATGTAAGACCTGGACTCGGTTTAAACGGAACACCGCCCCAACATATGCAGCAACCACCGCAACAACCTGAAATAACTAGTGTTATGGAAGCGGATAGGTAAAATACATAAGATTTTACATTAAATATTTATTCAAATTTATTTCATTTCTTCTTTTGTTATTATTTAAAATGAAATAAGTACATAAAGTTAATTTAAATTAATGATGAACCTTCCTATTCATTGTGCATTACTTAGCTGTTCTTACCACCTCGAATGATTTTACTTTATTTACTACAAGTAACTATAATTCCGTCTTACAGTGCCTCAAACATCCTTAATCAAAGAAAATCCCCGCCTGGTCTGCTGTCGCATAGAGACATTAACAAGCCGCTATCAGCCGCCGCGGAGAGCACTGTGCACGACGGGTTGGACTCTAAGGACGAACCTGGTGATTTTATTGAGACTAATTGTCATTGGGTGAGTTTACTGTTGAATATTTATGTGCAGTACTATCGGCGAGTCGTGGCCGCTAGGAGGAGGCTTTTTGAAATCTAAAACCAAATCTGCGCAACTATCTACTGCTAACTTCAGGGCGGCCACGATTCGGTGACATAATAAAGTGGTAGACATGTAGAACAGAAAGAGAAATAAAATAATAAATATTTAAAGAAATACTAGAAAATAAAATATTCATTTAAACGTATTTTCACTTCTTCGCTCTGGAGTCGAGGCAAAGCGCGGCGTTGAATTCCGCCAGTCAATACGCAATGCCTCCAGAATTTGGCGAAAAATGAGGAACGGAGTGATTTAACAGTAGGTTCTCTCTGCCTGACCTGCTGTGTGCGGGATACAGCGTGAAGCTGATTTAATTTGATTTTTTTAAAATAAATGCAATATACGAGTGTTTTACAATGATGTTTCAGGTTGATTGTAAACTAGAATTTCCAACGCAAGATGATTTAGTGAAGCACATTAACACGGATCACATACATGCGAGCAAAAAAGCGTTCGTTTGTCGCTGGGTCGGCTGTTCCAGAGACGAAAAGCCTTTTAAAGCTCAATATATGCTGGTTGTGCACATGCGGAGACATACTGGTGAAAAGCCTCATAAGTGTACAGTAAGTATTATATAATGACGATTTAATTATATGTGTAACTTGAATGTATAAGATAGATATATTGTACTTATATTTTATATTGAACTTGATTCTTTCTTTGAATTCCATAGATTTAATCTATACTAATCTATATTAATATTTGCTTAGGTCTGTTGACGATATAGTTTTTTGTAAAATATTATTATAAATAAAAAGTATAATTTTAGGTCCTCGTGGCGCAGTGACACACGGGTGTGACCGTAGGGCGACGGGTGTGGATCATATTAATTTTTTTTGCTTCAATTTATATTTTCGTTTCTTCGCTTTGGTATTGAGGCAAAATCACGGTGTTGAGTTCCGCCACTCAACAGGCAATACTTCCGGAATTCGGCGGAATATGGGGAATGGAGTGTCTAATACACTGTGTTCCCTCTGTCTACCCTGCTGAGTGCAGGATTCAGCGTGAAGATGAAAACAAAAGTTTTATTAAAATAAATAGTAGTAATAAGTGAAAAAATATTAGTATGAACATTCAAAAATGATTTTAAAATTGTGTTTTTTTTAGTTTGAGGGTTGTTGTAAAGCATATTCACGGCTAGAAAATCTTAAGACTCATTTACGAAGTCACACTGGAGAAAAACCATATACTTGTGAATATCCCGGATGTGCGAAAGCCTTCTCCAACGCCAGTGACAGAGCTAAGCATCAGAATAGAACGCATAGTAATGAGGTAAGAGATACGTAGAAATATTTTCAAGTGTTGGATATCTTGTCTAATGTCGAAAAGTTGAATGTATACTTGGCAGTTATGGGTGAGGTTCCCATACAAGGGTATTTTTTTCTTTGGCCTGATTAGATAAAGTATAACATCGACTATTTGGCAGACATGAAGAAAGAGTGTACTCATGTCTTTATCGAGCTTTAGCTACCAATTTTTTTCTTCGGGTGCGGGAGATTTGTTAAAATTAAATATTTATTCATTAATATTATTTTATACAAATCTTTTCCTATACATGTTGCTTGGAAAATGATATTTTTATAAAATTTTCATACTCTTTCTTTCAGAAACCCTACGTTTGTAAAGCTCCGGGTTGCACTAAAAGATATACAGATCCGTCGTCTCTTAGGAAGCACGTTAAGACAGTTCATGGAGCTGAGTTCTACGCCAGTAAGAAACATAAAGGTGAGAATCAAATCATATCTAAATATAATATTAACTTTCATGTTATTCACTCATTAAAATTACTATTTTGTTACTAACCTTCATATTTTATATTTCTATAAGCAAACAAAATTTAGTAGTTTCAGCGCCCAATTTAGTTTTCTTAATATATATGACTTTATCAATCTATCACCAGGTTGCAGTCGAGGTGATGATTCAGCGGAGTCCGGTGGTGGTGGAGCAGGTTCTTCTCCAAGGTCAGAAGAAGGAGTGCCCTTGGTTAGAGGTCATACTTCATCAGCGTCTGTTAAAAGCGAGAGTCCAGCCTCACCTTTACCCATGGGACTTCATACTAATGCTCATCAGGTTGGTCTTTTGGTTTTGCTTATTAGTTGTATCGTGTTGTGTAGATGGAGAATAGAATATTTTCACACAGCGTTCTAATTCTTTCATCAACTTATTTTAATATTCTTCATATATAACGGTCGCATGACATATAAGATAGATTTTTCTAAGCTTATAACACAGCTTATTTATAACTTTTACAAAACATTTATTATTGTGTCCTCATATATGTTTTATATTTTTACCCTTATTTCCTGTTAAAATATTGTATGTTTCTTTATGTGTATATCATATAAATACATAATTGTAAAATCATTTTTTGCAGCTCTCAGCACAGTGTGGCGGTGAATTGGATTTCGGCGGATCTGGTCTTGGCGGCTTCAGTGACGAGAACGGTGCACCTTATTTTAGGCTTGATGGAGAGGTAAATGTATTATGTTATAATTAATACATATAAAAATTTGCTGGCTTTCGAAAATTTGTTTTTAAATTTAATTTGTGGTTTCGAAATTTGGTTAGAGTTCTTATAAGTTCTTAGCTGTTTATTTTTATTAATCTTGCTAATATGCCTTTAAATATATAATTTTCGTATTAAACGCAATATTTTCATACACAAAAATCGCGCGGCCTCGCCCGCTTAATCTTATTTTAAATATCAGGTCGAACAAGAAGTAGTTGGTGAAGTAGGACAGTTGCCTCTCATGCTGCGCGCCATGGTGGCCATAGGGGAGCCTCGAGCACACCATCACGCGCCTCGCTTCGGAAACAAGATGGGCGTGGGGCGGTTAGTGCCTCACGTACATGATATAGGTGGTACGTGGTCTATCTTGGAGTTGTTTTTGGTTTATATATATTTATGTATATTGTTTTATTTGTAATCGTTTTAGGTTCACGCTGTACCTTACATATAGCAGGGTAGGCAGAGAGAAATTGGTGTTAAATAATGTTAGTTATAATATAAATAGGTACTAATATCAAAATGTATGTCACTTTATATCAAAGTGTATTTTATGAAATAAAAAATTATAGTAGTTATATTTATTTGATTTATTTAATTTGTTTATATATATAAAAGAATTCTAAACTCCTTTTCTAAATAAAAATAATTGTACCAAATATATTGTATGTTATACAAATTTAATATGATATACATTGTATTAATTAACTTCATCACTTTTGTTATCCTTATAGGTGCAATGCCAGGTAGAACGGAATTAGGAGGTACCAACGTGACAGTGGAGCTGAAATCCGGTTTACCCAATACTAGGCGGGATTCGGGAATTTCTTCCGGAAGCAGCTTGTATAGTGCAAGGTAAAGCTTAAATGTTTAATTTTTTTTTAGCCTTACGCTGTATCTCCCTTATAGCAGGGTAGGCAGAGGGAACCTAGTGTTAAGGCACTCCGTTCCCCATTTTGCATATAGCAATTTTTTTTTATAATAACAATCTAAAATATTTTTTTTATCTATTCTTTGCAGATCATCCGACATATCGCGTAAAAGCAGCCAAGCATCTGTAGTATCTGGCGCAGTGGCCATTACGACGGCGCCGCGTTTAGTTACGCATGCAACTGTGTATGACCAGCTTTCCCCTGACAGCAGTCGGAGGTGAGACATTACAGATTAATTACTGAATAAATAGTACATAGTATAGTAATAATATCCTCCAAACTAAAAATATAATAGTATCCACCAAATATATATTTTTAATTTAATGTTATTATTTTTTATATAGCCAAGTTTATCTAACTAATTTTAGGAACAGATTGATAGAAGATGACAAGAAGATATTTAAGTTAGTCGACTATGCTAAAATAATATATTTATTCATTTTATTTATTAGAAAAGTAATTGTTTTACAAATTTTAATATTTTTGTTTTTTCAGCGTCACGCTGTATCCCGCATACAGCAGGGTAGGCAGAGGGAATCTCGGTGTTAAGACACTCCGAACCGCTTAAATATTCCGTTCCGTTTTGATATTTTTCTATGGGTACAATTTCTCTTATTTTTATAAATATTAATAATTAATCGCATTCTTAACAGATCTAGTCAAGTATCATGTGTTGGATACGCACCGCCACCGTCCTCGGCGCTAGCAGCGGTACAAGCAGTAAGAACGTCGCAAGGCAATCAGGTAATATATTATTTATATACTTTAACTTTATTAATTTTAAAGGAGAAAAATCTAAAACAAAAAAATATTGCTTCACTTTGTTGAAAATTGCAAACGAAATTGATTATAGAGGAAATAACACAAATTTTATGCCTTTGTTTAACTATTACATTGCATATTTTTAAGCAATCATTGTGCATATTCACATTTAATAAAGATATAATATATTATATTTAAATAATATATATTATATAATACGTAATAGTATAATACATAATAATATATACTTGTACCATAATCTAAAGTATTTTTATTATATCTTGTATCCCTTATATACTAAGGTAGGTAAAAGGGACTCACTGTAAATACTCCGTTCTTCACTTCTCGTCTATTATTTAATGAAACTACGTGTGGAATGCAGAAACTCAACGTCGCTCTTTGTCTTGTTTCCAGAGCAAGGAAATAATAATGATACGTTCTCTGAAGTAGGGTTTGAACTCACAATCATCGAGTTTACAGTCAATTATTGTGCCATTACGCCATGACGCCCTCATGTACCAAAAATACATATGTCTCATTTCCAGGCTGTACTCCTCCGAGGTGTAACCTGTTCGGAAGTGAGGGCAGAGGAATTAGCACCAGAATTAGATCCAAACGTGCAAATCAAGGAAGAAGCTAGACGACTATCTGAACAGTCCAACTTGAGCGACCAGGCCCAAGGATACCAGCCCTATCCTTGTAATAATGATGATGTGGTAAGTAAAATGTTATTCTGTTTTATAATATGAAAAATACTCAGTTCTTAATAATTAATTCATCCAATTAAGGATTGATAGACAAATATCGTTTTATTTAGACGTTTTCTTGGCGTGCCTTCTAAGGACAAATACATATATATTAAAATAGTTATATAACATACAATACTTATTTTTGAAATAATATCAAGGAACGTTTTTAAATATGTGTATTAAATACTTTAGATTAAAATTTTAATCATCATAAACTTTTTTATATATTTTAAATAAAGCCGTTCACTCACGTGTTCAATTACCTAACAAATGAATTTTCTAAATTTAAGAAGTTGGAGTATTGAGTAATTTAAAAATTTTCAACTTTTACTTTTATTATTCTTAAAAACTATAGTTTTTACTCATTTTTACAAATATTTTTTACTCATTAAATTTCACATCAATATTTTATTTCAGGGTGATGCTCCATTCCCATTTAAAACTGAAGATGACCACGAGGTGAACTACAAGGAGTCGCGTTCAAATTCAACCAACACTGTGGTTATCACTACCGCCCAAGTTCACCATCCTAACCAAGAAGTGAACCTGGAACAGGTAAATGAGCTTTTAAATATTTTATTTTCATTATATATTTTTTTTATTATATTATTGGGTACCGCCACAAGTATGTATAGGATAATCTAATTATTTAGTGTAAATTTATTTTATTTTTGATTATTGTAGGTCGCTGAAGGTGAAATGGTGGAAAATAAGCTGGTGATACCAGACGAAATGATGCAATATCTTAACCAATCAATATTGGGAACCGATTCGGTAGCACCAGCCAAAACAGACTCCACAAATAAAGAACCAGATGGGAAAAGCAACGAAGATGACAACCCTACCAAAGACATTTTAAGTAATGAAATACAAAACAATAACAACGATAGTGATAAAATCAGTGACGTCGCTACTAGTGATGATTCTCTCCTCAAAAATCTAGGTGCCATAGGAAGTGATCTCAATATAAGTGATATCCAAGTCGATTTAAGGTCGTTAGACGTTAGTATGTCGGGTAACAGTGGTTCTCTTTTAGTCCCTAAGTCTCCGAATGAAAAGAATTCTCCAATACAAGAGCAAGTTATTCCGGAAGT
>JBAIZZ010000320.1:731466-827821 GCA_037355905.1 Heliconius aoede | reverse complement strand
TATATATATATATATATATATATATATATATATATATAAGTATATAAATCGGGATTGAGTTCCGTCACTTAACACGTAATGCCTCCAGAAAGTGGGGAACGGAGGTGTCTTATTAAGAACGGAGTGTCCAAACACTGGGTTCTTAGTCAAAAGCGGTTAGTTATTTACAATGTTAATAGAAATATATATTCTTTTGTAACCAGGGTTAGACTTGAACCCAGAATATAAAACCACTATATATATTTATATATATTTATAACGAATATGATACAATTGAAGAAGATAAAATATTTTGCACTTTTTGTGATTATTTAATTAAATTTCTGCGCTGGTAAAAGAAAAAGAAAATCACAGGGCGTTGAGTTCCGAAACTCAATATGCAATGTCTCGATGGTACGTGTAGAACGACCAGTCTTTAAGCAAACCTTGGAAAGGACCGCGGAAGTAGTCACGCTCCTTGGGTCCATAATTTTTGTAGGTGAACAGGAAGTGCAAGTTATAAAAGTTGACAACCATAAGTTTAAGAGCGTACGTTTATATGTATACTCTGCCACTTATTTATTTTGAAATGAACTACAAATATAAATTTGTAATTATTTTTTTCTATGAAATATCTATAATTTATTACCATAAGTATTTTTCCCTTTATATTTGTTGTAAGTTCTTAATTCGTGTCAAATTTCATAACTGTAACCGGTCCACGGGAAATACCCTAGGGTTTGATTACGCGGCGAATTTTGATTGCGTTAAACAAACAAACGGTTTATTCTTTTTCTGTTTGTCATGCCTGCCTGTACCGCTTTTCTTAGGATTTAAATGCAGTTAATTATTGAATCCATAATATAGTTTTGAATATAAAAGAAAATTGGAACAATTTTCTTTAGCGATAGAAGTACGGCTAGAGTTTCCAGGCCGTCGTAGCATAGCGTGACAACGTCGAGCTATGCTACGATGACCACTCGATTTTCATTCTGGGGAATGATTATATCTAAGTCATTTTAATTTCCACTGGCCAAATAAGTGCAAAGTTGAGTTACGCAAAAAAGTGTGATACTCTTTTTTTAAAAAGTAGGGGTTGATTTTTTTTCAAATTATCTATACACAATAACACAAATATTCAAGATATTAAATCAACATAGAATTCAATAAAATGGCATAACTGGAAATTATTTGTGACCTTTGAAACAGACTGGAGCGGGCATTTCATTCCCGAGGCATGTCATTATTTATAATAGGAAATGGATACAGCATGGCGAATTGCTGCTGCGAACAGACCTTAGCTGTATTGATAAGACAGCGAAACGTCAGCATAGCACAGTACCGACAGCGAGTCGGTCCAGAAGTCGGAGTGGTCGGTACAGAAGAAATAAAAGAGAGATGAATAATAATGAAACGGCAGGTGAAGACAACTAGCAAGGGGTCAAAGGGGAAAAATAATTTATATATTTGATTATATATATATATATATATATATATAATCGAATATATATAAATTATATGTAACAGCTAAGAAATAGGTCGTGTTTGTATCACTTCTACAATCCCGCGTTGATCGATATATATCTATCGACAACCCTGCTAACGTCTGCTTCGAATAAATAACGCTTGCACCTAATATATAAACTCAAGTGAATAATTGCATCTATTGACAGCTAATAATTAGTAATTGTTCAATCTTGAACATGTGAAGATGTCGAACTATTAATTTGGATTATTACATTATAACGCTTTTAAAATATGGTGACCAATGTGGCGCAGTGGAACACCGCTTAACGGCGTGCATAATGGTTGTGAAATCGATCCCCATCTGTGGTAATGTTTAATTAAATTTTTGTTCATTACTGTTCCTTGGTAAAACACATGCGGCAGCAGACTTCAACCAGTAATGGTCTCATGTTCAGACGGAACATGAAGACTACTAGGTTCCCTTAGCCTAACTTGTTATAAAAAAACACAGCTAAAACAAAATATATGTTACGATATCGTAAGTATGGCAAAGATCATAAAGTGCACGCGACTGAGGCTGTGGGCACTAGCTATGTACAGAAATATTTAGCACCAAGGTGCATTACTATTATGTGTCAAATGAACGATAAAACTTTGAGCACTTTACTGTTAGAAGTAAATTAGTAGCGCGCTCGTAATATTTAATGTTATTTTTGACATTAAATTTGACTATATTTCTGCTATTTTAATGGTAATTTTCTTACTATTCACTTTGCGAGATGGACTTCATATGCTTATAGCAAATCACGGCCACTATATACATATGTATTGAACGTGTTCGATGATTTCGAGTTCAAATTTAATAAAATATTAGTTAAATTGGTCTTTGATCTAATTTTAGAGATACATTGGGTTACACAATTGTAGAAGTGCGTAAAATCGATCAACAAATCAACAATATTACATGTAAGTGACAATAAAATTGTTTTACCTCCTGAAAAGCAACATGAAGTTTATGCATTTGAATGCTAACAAAATTAAATTCTGGGAGTTGTGACGCAGTGGGACAGGGGCGTGTGTTCGATTATCACTTGTGGAAGTTAAGTATTTATATAGGAAATAAAAAATGTTCCAGTAAAAACACAATGGATGACATTGAATTCTTGTGATAGATATTAATAACATATAATACTTTAACGTCACTACTATACTCAAATTCAATTATTTTACGGAAAAGTTATTGTCATAAAACCAACAGAATTAAGCAATGGAAAGAGGCAAAGAGAATCCTTTTTCTCCCCTAACCTTCAGCCCAATACACAGGTTCCTAAGAGAACTGCAACCAAGAATGCATTTGATATTTTGTTTCGTCCCAGAAGTATTATAACTCTAATGTATTTACAAAATCTCGTTAAATTTATCATCAAAGCAATTCATATGAAAAACATCGTCAATGTAATATGAATGCCAATACTGTCTGTGACATATGCAAACCATCTGTGAAGTCACATCTCATGCAATATTGATAGTAAAACTTTCAATACATTGAACTAAAGCCAACCATTTAAAAGGTGAGTAGCTTATAGATATGATAAAATTTAATAACAACAATATCTACTAAAATTAATTAATGTAAACAAACAGAAATCTCTTTAATTTGTCTTTATGAAATGTTTTTCAATATGCATAATTTTAAATCCACTCTATCGTTATAAGATTTTAATTCATTAGTTCTCGTGTATATAAAATATTGTTTATAATTCCGTTCCACCAGGTTTACATTGTTTTTTTTTGTTTTATTACATAAATTATTTCTACAAATAAGACGTCTACAAATCTAAATGATTTTTTTTATTACATTTAATCTAGACATGTCAGGAACGCGTTATACTCTCGGGCAGAGTTGACGCAGGTAATATTAAAATATTATAAAGTTGGTGTACTTTATTTTTAGTGCCAAGCCTCATAAACACCCATTAGATAATATCGTTGAGCCTCACTTGTTTAGAAGACAATAAATATTAATGGTGCAATTTGTCAAACGTTTTCACGATTAATTTTAGAGTTAATTATCCCTGTACGTTTCAGTTTCTTCAGTAAGATATTAAAACTCAAATGTACTATATAGCCTTCTAGTGTAGGAAATAACGTATCTCTAAATGATATGATCTTAAAGATTGTATCGAACGTCTTCAGTGTAAACAATAAAACAATAAAAGTGGTTTCACAGCCACCAGGACAGCTTCAGTTAACCAGAAAATTCTCCGCAAAACGAAACAGTTAACCTTCAAACAAGTATCAGAAATAACCAACCTATTCATAGTCGAATTCGTAGCAACAGAAGGCCTTAGCATAAATATTTTTCACACAAGATTATCATCTGTCCTGTTTCCACTCATGCGATGAGCTATCGCTGTCCCTCTCTGGATGGCCACCTGCCAAACCGTCAGATTTCGAAATGTGAGATCTAATTATGAAAGCTTATTAATAAAAGCTGAACTCGCACTTTTCATAAATAAGCTTATATTATCACTTAAGGAGGACCAAGTCCCTAAGTTTGTTAATTATTTGCAATTTTTATGTTTATTTTTAGCACAAGCTTGTTGACTGTAAACGCAACAGGAATTAGAATTCTTCCCACTAGAATTTTCTCCGCTCTGGTGTCGAATAAAAAAGTGCAGCGTTTAATTTCGCTAATCACACGCTATAGGCATGAATTAAAGATTGTCACACCTGAAGAATGGTATTCCTTTTAAAACTATATAAAAAATATTTTAATTTCAATTTACGAGTCGGACATTTTAAAAAAACACTAAAAGTAAAATCCAAGAAGATAGTACTGTAAAGCGAGAACGTGTCATTGAAAATGCTACTGGGATTCTTCGAAGCAGTTATCATAAAATGAAAATTTAATGACATAGGTTAAGGTTAGAACTATGATTTGCATTATTGGCGCTGATCTACAATAATACTTGTAATACTTGGATATAATTTGGCACAGACCTCTATGATATACAGATGTTTTATTTTAGCTTTACGCACATAGCAGGGCAGGCAGAGGTAACCTAGTGTTAAGACACTCCATTCCCATTAATACACTTTCGCTCACCACATACTGTCGAATTCTGGAGGCAATCCGTGTTGAGTCGTAGAAATCCACACCGCATTTTGCCTCGTTAATAGAGCGAGAAAATGAAAATATTAAATATTTCATTTCCTCGAGGGAGTGAATCGAACCCACAACCACCTGTCCCTGTTTTGTCTCTACGCCACGGCTGGCATTTCTTAAGTAAGTAACTTCCCAAATACACGATGATTACAAAAATTTATGGGAGACGATAACGTCCTTTGGTTACGACTTCAAAGAGCAGGTGTCTGGCTTATGATAGTGAATCATACGCGTGTTTCATACATAATACTTGGGTTTGTAAGTCAAGAGCAAGACATAATAATTAAACGCTGCCTTAATAAAATGAGAAAATCTAGCCATTCGGTTTTTTTTATTTAATTGGATTAATAGGGACTGAGATGAGATTGAGGTTATGTTTGAGAAAAGGCGAGGTAAATAATGATCAGTATGATTTTCCGGCTGTAGAATTTTTCGGGAGAAACTTGCTTAATTCCACGTCACCAACAGTCTGCATGATCGGCATCCAGCGCTTTATCCTCAAAATTCTAAATATTTCCTTCATATTCTACTTTTTTAATCATTGCTCCTCTCTTTAGGCTTACATGGAATAGTAATTAAATACCGGACGCTATCGTGGCTTCATTCGAAGTGTCGGTTTTATATAATCACTCGGTTTGATATTTCCATTTATACATTAGATCCGGGCTGCAAGCCTGGAAAACATAAAATACGGCCTTGGACGCAATTACACTCCGCTCGATAATATTCAAATTTAAATCCAAGACAACCTAACACATCTAAGCCTTCGTAGCACTATTGGACAGTATTTTACTGTAAGCGCAAGTTTTGTGGGTACGATTACCTTTCAGGGGAAGATTTAATTTATATTTATTTGCTCGCTCTAGCCAGGCAAACGTAACGTAGACGTAAATTGTCTCTAATATAGGAGAAGAGGAGAGAACAGAGTATCTCCACACCAAATAGCATAGTTGGCAGTTAGATAGAAGGAACATATTAGAACTTAGAAGATATCTTCTAACTTACAATTGGCAGCCTCAAGGATGCAAATTTAAATTATTAATAATTAGGGAAAATTTATTTATATTTTCTATTTATTGTACAGGAAAAGAAAGAACATTCTGCTCATGTATTGAAACCAAGCAAAGGCAACACTTATGATATCCAAGGAAACACTTCCCTTGTAGGATTAGAATCCATTACTATCGATTCCAATCATATTCACATCAACCGTACCAATAGCTCTCTATAAATGTAGGGAGCATACAGCATAGCAGTATAAGTAAGTAAATTTAAAATTCAATCATCATGACGCAATTAAGATATTATTTAATATTTTTAGTTTGATATCAAACCAAACAAGAAACGTCATTGGTGAGTCAAGTCAACACATTTAGAAATATAATGCATTTCAAACTGAAATTCTTGGACACAATACATGCGCTTGCGCACGCGTGGGCTCGTTAATGATTTGACTGTTGAGTGTTTTCCCTTAACGATATGTCAATGCTTCAATCACGTACGAGTGAAAAGCTGACGTTCCGGCGTTTTAATTTATTTTTGGTAAGAATTATAACATTATGTACTTCTTATATTGTTACTATTTATTAATATATAAATCGTAAATTTTCAACAAAATACATAAATATAGTTGATTTGTTTTTGTGTTTTTATTTCAATAATTATTCGCTTATTCAAGCTACGGTAAATTATATCGAAAATAAATTAAGCACTTCTTAAAATCTAAGCAATTGAGGACGCTTTCTACAATCCTTAGTTTATACCGGTGTTTAAATAATCGCACGCATTCAAGGGCGTAGGAAGAGGCGGGAGAGTCGGTAGAGCATAGTTTTGCTGACTTACCTTAGAATAATCTGATGCCCATCGCAGAATTTTAGTAACGAAACATTAAAGTTGACAAATAAAAAAAAAACCGCTGAGTTCCACCAATCAACATCAATCAATCCAATTGGATTCTATAAGCATCTTGGTAATTTGTCACATTTGAAAGCATTTTCGGTGTACGTGCTTCGTTCAACATATCTTAATTCTGATTTAGCAGACTAATTTGAATTCGGTAAATCACCGCACAGGGCTGAAGCCAAATCACGAGATTCTTAATTGATCATTTGTTTACCAAGAATTATATTTTTAACATAATATATTGGTGAGTGTAACTTTTTCTTTGAAAATTGGAAATGGAATAGGTACAAAAGCAAAAATATATTCATGCATATGGCAGAAAGCGAAGAATGGAATGTATTGACACTAGGTTCTCTAACGTGCTATATACATCACAAGCTGAATAAAAACTAAACAACAAATGACGATAGTGATTTAGTTTTTGATTTAGTTGGGACGAGAGAACTATGGTTTTGTAACAATTATAATATCTAAGTATAACCCCAGAGCGAAGAAATGGACATATAAACGTAAATAAATATTTCACTACCTTGAGTGGGTATCGAACCCACAACCGTCGCGTCAGAACGACCTCATATATAAATGTATGTTTTACTTTATATGCTATTTATGGATTCCTTAATCGCCGTCATATATCTTGATTTTATATAGAAATGTTTATTAAACAGGAGGCTACGAGTATGTCTCGGACTGGCGTTGGCGTGTGTTTGTTTGTCGTGTCTACTGTTGCTTGAATTAAATTTCCTGCATTCTCATATTGTTTATATTAGCGAATAGTAATCTATTTCTAAATTAGTGAATCTGATGCAAAGTGCAATGGTTTAAAAAGTGAAAGTTTAATAAACTTAAATTATTTTTTAAATGATGAAATCGACTGGTTTTGGGTTCGATCCACATTCGGGGAAAGGAAATGTTTCTTTAAATTCATATTTTTATTTCTTTGCTGTGCTGTCCAGGCAAAGCGCGGCGTTTTCTAAGCAGTTCTTGGCTTGTTTTTATAATATATCGTTTATTTTCCAATATTTTGACTCAACTATAATGATACGTTTTAAAATTTACCTGAAAATTTATCGGTCACCTGACCGTCCACTTGCCAACACAATTTAATGATCAAAATGTAAAGTTTAAGATAAACGAGCGCCAATAATACACCACTTGTTTGCTTCAGTGACGAGTGCGGAGATTTATAGCTGACTCAGGGTTAAAACGTTTTAACGTTGTACTAAGTTTGTACAGTAATTTGAAATAATTTTGAAATAATTTTCAATTACTTAATTATTATTTTCTGAAAGATTCCAGAATTACACATTTTTCTGGTGGACTCATTTATATCATACATTTTAAAGTTTCAGGGTGTATGTACGTATATTACAGGGTAAATACTGGGGACCTAGGAACCGCCAATTCACTTTAAGTATGGCTTGTATGTGCCTTGAGCGGCCTATAGTGGGGAACAGAGCGTCTTAAAATTGAAAAATAATATATAATCTGTTCTCATTCCTACAATAATTAAATTTCATTATTTACTTTTTTCGCCACATCCCTTTGAAAAATATATCATTATTTTTCGACGAAAGACAGAAGCCAATGATAAGTCATGTTGTTTCCCACATCGCCCGGCATAATTAGATCATTTTCTATTCTTCGGAAAACACCTCTGCACTGATACGTCACTGTAGGTTATCCAACCGGCTGCACCGTCCCACGCGCATTCCCACACCGCCTCGGCGAAACGCCAAAACTTCGTAGTTTAGTTACGATTTCGAAAACGACCCGACGCGTCCCGCCGCCGGCGACATCCCTATATACTTCGTATTTACCTGAAGCATTTGCGCTTTACCCAAAGTTCTACTTTTGTTGAAAACTTTTTGACTTATATAGCTAGTGTGTTTGTGTATTTATGGTGAATTGATTTTGTGACTTGGATTTTTTTAATCTATTCTCAACGGTATGTTTATATTTAATTATTTTTTTGTATGATTAACTGGATTGTTGGATGGGATTGATTATTGTTAATGTTAAATATTATTAACGAATTATATAAAATTAAAAAAAAAAAATTAAAAATAGCAATAAAATTTTAAATCTCAGGTAAAAACCAATAAAAAGAAATAAAACCAATTGGATTATTAGGTAACGTCGGAACTTACGAAAATGAAAAGAGCCCGAGGCCTTCGGCGGTTACCGAAATAGATAGGACGTTTTTTATACTCCTGAAAACTGCTAACTTCTACACCCACACGTCACACTTCACCTTGCCGTCAGATGGCGCTGACCGCTGGACTTATGAGTCATTTGAGAGCTTTCTGCCAAATATCTATTAGATACTAGCTAGGGTGTATTGCTGATCGTTCGAGACCACTACGTGTAATATGATGATACTGATAATATAGTGTTGTAACATAGACATAGTACTAAAAAAAATTGCAATAGAAGTCGATTTTCTCAAGAGACTAAAACAACGTTCACATGACAAGGTCAATCTCCTCTTGAATATATAATTGCATTTAAATTAATAATTAAAATTTAAAAATAATAAAATATTGTCATTACGTCGATATATAAAGATAAAGCTCTTAAGTCTTACTCTGTCTGTTGCATTGTATGCGGGTGAGACGTGAAAGTAAAAAAATATTCACTAAAACTTAAAAATTTTAAGCATTTCCAAATAAACCAACTAGTTCTAGAATATATTTATCTAGTTTGATTCATTCATTTACAACAAATCGTTGTCGAAGACGAATAATATTATAATGAACACACTATACACCTTTTCACTAACTTATACTTTTGAGCATTTCTATTTGATTAATTGTCATAGAGCTTAAAATTTCATTTAAAAGTTAGGACCTTCACGACGTAGTGACATAGCTGATATTTGAAACACATTTATAAGTATCGTGGTCGGGGATTCGAAACATACAAAGAGGACAGAGTTACTTTTTTACCCTCGTATGATGTAACTTAGTGCCTAATATATTTTTTGAAGTAAAAATTAAATTAAAAAAATATATTTTGCGAAATATTACTCAAAATAGGCAAACAATTACTTAATAACTAGAATCACTCCACTTTCTGGCTCTAGAACTTTATCATGTACAGTTATTTTTAACATCTACAATCTGCATGCAAGAGTACACTTATTAAACAAGGCAATCTAAAGACTTTAGTGTAGTATCGCGTATGGGTATAAAATTAGGTACAGAGGCACGAGCGACGCGACGATTGTAGGATGCATTCTCACTCACGGACATGAAACACTTCATTCATCATAAATCGTCTTAATGAGAGAGAATAAAGTGTTTTGACACTTGGTTTCATAGTTCTCTCTGCCTACACTGCTATGAGTGGAATACAGCGTGAAGCAAAGCGGAGTGAAGGAAAGTTTACTAAGAACACTTTTAGTAAGAATGATGTCGACTTATATAATAAAATAATGATCTCGCCACGACCGCCTCTAAATCTAAATCAATTAAAAAAAATATTCACTATTAATTTGAAAAAATTCAAACAAATTCTAAGTAAAGATCCCTCGATCTAACATCATCAATACAGAATGTATGAATTAATAATGTAATAAATGTAATTATTTATAATGTAATAATATAAATTAATAATGTAAAGAATGTAATAAATTATTAATTTAAAATAAAAAGTATAATTTAAATTGAAAATAATTATTATTTTTATTAAAATTATTACCACTTCCTGCAAGTTAAACAACTGAGCCCTTATTACTACTATATTTTTACTACCTCTAGAGATTTAGAAAAATTGTGCTAAAAATTGGCCGCCGTTTAAGAGGAAAACGCCGTATATTAGAAAAAAAAATGCGGTAAATATAAATAGTGGATTCAATTTCGACTTAAGAATTTCGGAATAATTAGAAATTTAAAATACTATATATATATATATAATAAAATATTACATATATATATATATATATATATATATAATAAATAAGTCCAATGGCAATGCAATAATACGAAAAAGAAAAACCGCTCAAGTGCATGTCTTATTTCCGAGTTGTAGGTCATCGGGATTTAATTACTTATACAAAGGAATAGTAAGAAACACACTTTTTTACGTGAAAAGTAAAGAAAAAAATATTTTTTTATTTAAATTGAGAATAATGTAAAAAAGCGTGGGTGCGTAGTGTCTATAGATCACTTAAAAATTTTTGTTCATATATTTATAAAAGCGCGCGTTTTAGTTTTTTTCTAATATAATATATTTTAATAATAAACTTATTAATAATATTTTGTAGTAATTTAATTATGAAATGTCAAATAAAAATACACGTGCATGTATGTACATAAGATCTCATAATGACTTTTTAATTTTAAATGCTTGGAGATTCTAAATTGGTATTACAAGTTGCGATATTATAAAATTAATTTGAGATAGCATATGAATCTGTCTCAAAGCAACACATTTACTTATACTTAACAACATATATTATTTTATAATAATTACAGTGTATATACATTTAGAAATAAAAATATTCAATTTAAATTATAATAAGATTTGAAACTCATAAATGTGGTATAGAATATCAAGTTCTTACATAATTTTTTTGTCCATCAGGTCCTCGGGTCCGTTTCAAGTGGGCACAGAAACAATTTTCAAACAGTGATGACAAACACATAGCACTATGGGGGTGACTGACGATTTTGCCCCGAGCTTCACGCAGAAGCCGCAGTTGCGTCAAGAGGATGATGGCAACAAGTTGATCTTCGAGTGCCAACTCCTGGCATCTCCTAAACCCGAGATCAGCTGGTACCGCAGCGATGAACTGCTCAAAGAAGATAATAGGACACAGTTTAAGTAAGTTCGACTTGCTCTTGCTATTTAACCAAATTAAAAGTCGACGTAACATTTATTAAATTAAATAACTATTTCTTGGAATATTACGCAAAGAAAGTCTTAACTAAATATAAGACACTATCAACATCACATGTATCAGGCAGCATAACTATTCACTTGTACAATAAATTTAAAAGTGGACTAATAACGACGAAAGATGTTCTTTTATATACGAGTATCTATAATTGTTTGTTTACTGTGTTGTAATTAAATGAGCTTTCAGAAAATATACGCAGAATACATGTCGCCACATATACACGTAATAGCTGAGTTAAAGTCTTTAAGTACCCATATGTTGTCGTAGCGTTTCATTTTGTCAAAGAGTAATTGAACAATTAATTTACATAGCAATGGTGGGGCCAACGACACGGTCGCCTGACCGATTGACGATGTGATGACGGTCCACCGTCTGCCAACAAAAAAGACAATACAGTACAATATAATATATTATTTTGATTTTATATTAGTATACGTTATTCATATTAGGTTGATTCAATTTCGTTTTTTTTTTTGTTAAACTATAGTTAGTGGGGAAAATACAAAATTATTACAGATAATAAATTTTTGTGGTAATTTTTTGTAAATCATGAACAATAATATGGAGTATTTAATGTTACAAACATAACTATTATGATTATTTATTTAATCAATTACAATAGAAGTACCCGCCTAGAATATAACTAAATGTTAACAGTGTAGATTTAACATTTAAGTTAAAAAAATATATCTAAATAAAACTATTAATAAAACAAATTAGGAGTCACTCTTATATATCTGTAATTTTTCGGAGTAATTTAAAACAAGGGATAACTATCAACCAACGAATGCAACTAAACTAAAAATATTAAAATTTCATAATAATATAAATATACGATAACAATACTTGAAAATAAATTCTAAATAAGAAAAATATATGTTTTTTTTAATTGTCATTATATTTAAAAAAAAAACAAAAAAACACGCTTTTTAAAAATAGGAAGAAAAAAATGTGTATATAATTATTTTCAAATCTATAATAATTTATATAAAAAAATAACATTATAAATAAATTTAAATGAAGAATAGTATGAAAAAAAATACAAAATTGCATATTTTTTTAAATTTATATTAATTATTTTTAATATATAGTATAATATTAATAAAAATTTTAAAATACACGTAGTAATCGGGTTCTGGTGGATTTTTTAAATTGTCATAAATAATAAATTTCCAAACTTTGGAAGGATTTAGGAGTTAATAAGCAATGAAACAATTTTATATGACTACCAAATACTTCATATTCGTAACTGCTATTGAAATGTTGTTTTTTTAACCGACCATTTGCTACCACATACAGCAACTTCATTATTTTAAGCATACCACATATAAAGTTAATCAACTAAGTAAAGGAATAAGCTTGTCAACTCGAGAAAAATATGTAAATTTAGATTAATTATATTGCATACATCGATTCTTTTTATTTCACACAGTTTTTATGGCACAGCATGTGACTGTAATCACGCGATGGTCGTGGGTTAAATTCCCAGTTGAAGAAATGAGTTAGTATATATTTTCGTTTTCTTATTTTAATAACAATTCAAAGCGTAGTGTTGAATTCTGCCTCTCAACACTCAATGATTCGAAAATTTGGCGGTGCGTGGGGAACGGAGTGTCTTGACGCTACGATTTCTCTGCCAACCCTGCCATGTATGCGGGAGACAGCTGAAGCTAAAACAAAAATATGATATTAAAATTACCTTATCTCTTACCAAGGATCCAGAGCATCGCCAACAATAAGTTTCTGGTGGTGCTGGAGCTGGACGACGTGATCGAGACCGACGCGGGGCTTTACAAAGTGAAAGCTAAGAATAAGATGGGCGAGGTGGCCGCCTCCATCAATCTTAACTTCAGCCGTGAGTGTTTATTTTTGTTGACTTTAAATAGACTTCAGTGAAGCATAGAAATTTCATAATTTCATCTGTGGTCGTCCGTTCGATATTTTTGGAATGTTTTAATTAAAAGTTAATGATGATCGTGAATGTCGTAATAAAGTTACATGTTGTTATCTATTTTTAATATATAATAAATTATTGTTTTCTAAAACATGATATTGGTAACATTGGTAGAGTAAATTGAATTATATAATAGGGGTTACATTCATGAGGGCTGGAAGTGACCTCATCAGTGTCTAATGTTCATATTGCTACCGCAATTGTTTTGGGCTCTATTCCTACAAGAGGAGTGAATTGTTTTCCTTTCTTCGTTATTTCTAGTAACAAAAACTAAATGCGGCGTTAAGTTATGTCACTCAAAAAAGAAAATAGTGTAAGGCAAAAAAAAAATTAAGATGCGATACAAGTGTAAAGATTGTTGAAACAGCAAATATATAAAGTTACGAGTTTTCCGACATAACAAAATTCGTAATTCAACACTACATATAGTTACACGAAAATATCACCATTAGTCATATATAAAAATAATGTCAACAAAAATTTACGTTTGACTCCTTCTGACCAATCTCTGATCTCTGAGCCAAATATATTGGACATGAGTGAATGTGATGACAATCATGTAAAAGAAAAACATGAGAATAAATAATATGACTATTCATATAACTATTGGTAAATAATTTATTTCAAAATATAGAAAGAAAATAAATATGTAAGAAAATAACTAAAAAGCGTTGAATTTCTGTGACAATTTACATTTCGGTACATTATTTTGTCATTATTCGTTATTATAGTTTCAAAGTATTAGAATTTAGACTGTACAAACAGTAATAGTGACAGAGAGAACATGATTCACGAGGCAAAGCGCGGCGTTGAGTTCTGCCACTCAACACGCAATGCCTCCAGAATTCGGCAGAAAGTGGGGAACGGAGTGTCTTAACACCGAGCTTCTCTCTGCCTATCCTGCTGTGTGCGGGACACTGCGTGAAGCTGAAAAAAAAACACTATTCACTTTAAAGATTAAGTTCGCTAACGTTACTGTGTAACGTAACTGTTAACTATTCTAAAATGACGGTAACAAGATACTAAACGAGACACTTACTTTTTTCGCATATAGAAGAAAAATCTACATCGTTTCTACTTCTTAAGTAGATTAGGCAACGTAAAGTAGGTAGGTACATTATACAATAAGAAGAGTGCAATTCTATATAAAACATGGAATATAGTGAGTGTGTCCTTCAACTTTCCATAAATTTCTATAACAAAAAATTACAAAGATATAAGGAGCTCTCGATCAGTAACAACATAGACCATTAAACAAACGAGCCAATGCCATACGTTACAGTAAATCTTTGTGCCGAATTATTAATCATTTGCATTCAAAGTAGCTGGAAATATCTCACACCTGGATTTATTCTGAGATCATCTCTACTGGGATTCCAATGTTTACGCCTGCTTGATGTTATTCAAAGTAAACTTTCAACCACAGAAACTGTTAGAACAGTATTTTACGAATTTGATGTGTTTAAGAGCGCTTTCCACTAAATAAATCTTACCTCGAGCCGTTACATTTAAATCTTTAACATCTAATATTAAAAGCCGATTGTCAGTTCGTCTTAATATTATAGATAAAATACCTCTATATTTACTTTTACTAGATAAGAAATGTATCAATAATGATCTATAGAAAAAATAATATTTAATAAATCGTTTTATTTTTCAGCTGCGGACGAAGAAAAACAAAAGTAAGTTTTTTTGATTTTTACTTGGTTTCTGTAAATCTACTTCATTCAAAGTCAATTTTAAAAAAATACTAATTTTTATTCAATTGTTTGTATAACAGGCAAGTAGACGGTAAAGCGCCAACTTTCGCGCGCAAACCAGCCATTCGTCAAGAGGACGATGGCAAGCGACTTATCTTCGAGTGCCGTATCGAGGCTGAGCCGGTGCCCAGCGTCGCCTGGTTCCACAACACTATGGAAGTCAAACATAGTCCGAGACATAAGGTATTTTAATAAAAAATAATTATATAAAGACCAACATTAATTATATAAAATAGATTGAGACCGTCGTGGCGCAGTGGCTCAAGAGTGTAACTGTAATGCGACGGTTGTGGGCTCGATTTCCATTCGAGGGAATGAATTATTATTTATTAATATTTTCATTTCTTCGACCTGGCAACAAGGCGAAAGCCTCGCGTTGAGGAATGAGGAAGAAATTTAGCGAGATATTGCCTATTTAATGGCAGAACTCAAAGACGCACGATGGGTCCATTTGTTTTATATAACTTTCTAAAAAAAATCGTGAGTGGCGGAGTATGAGGCTTGGGAAGAACTGGGGTAAGACCAGTAAAAATAATTACTGCGTCGTGTCTGAAATACTCTTATTTTTTGTTGTTATAACGAAGGAAGTGAGCTGGGTGCAAAATCGCCCTTTTAAGTATAGACATTAAATAATAAATAGATTTGTAAGTTTTTGAATAGCTATCATACAAAAACTACTCTACTAGAACGTAAAAGGAAACAGACAGTTATATCTGAATGTGATAGAGTTATTCTGTTGTCATTAAAATCTTTACAATGGCGAAGATTTTCTTATATTAAAGATGACCTTGACCTAAATATATTTCTAGAAAACATTTTCAGTTTAACCATTAACCTCAATTTACTGTAACGACACATTTTATAAAAATTTAAAAAATATTACAAATAAAATCTTCTTAAGAGATGCTAATTTTAAATAAGGAAAAAAAACTAACGGTCTGAATTTTTTCGATTTCAGTTAACAGTAAGCAAAGACGGCAAATCATACTACGCGTCGTTAGAGATCAACAACGTTACAGTTGAAGACGCTGGCAAGTACCGAGTCACAGCCAAGAACGAGCTCGGCGAGAGCAACGCTACAATCAGCTTGAACTTCGACAGTGAGTACCACAAATATTGTAATTGTCCAACAGTTAAATTATAATAAAAATTATAATATAAAAAAGAAAATTCACAAAGTTCTATATGTTTTGATATGTTGGTTATTAGTTTACATATCAAAATTATGGGACGAATAAGGAGGGGAAAATATGGAAATAAAATTTTGCATATATTCCCATACACTGCAAATACACATAATATGTACATACTTTTATAATGCACACATACAACTACACATAACACAAAATCTTTTTTATATAAATATTTAAAAAAATATTTTTTTTATAATTAAATATTTTGCTTTACGTTGTTGATGCTTATTTGTATGTGTGATTCTAATCTCATAAATATGTTAGATCTCATTACTGTAAACGTAGAATTTGCAGCAACGCTTTATCATTAACTAATTCTCAAAAAAAATTTGCAGTTATTCAATTTTTTTATTCCATATTTTAATTTAATTTAAGATGTTTTCTGTGAAGAACAAGTAATGTGACCGTTAAATGTAATTAATATATAAATAAAAATTAAAAAAAAACACATATTAAACCCATATAAAATTAAACTTATTTAAAAAATGCATTATACTAATAGATATATATATTAAATATATTTAAACCTCATATCTCATATATATATGTATCGCTGAAGCTTGACTAACCCGCCACACCCGAGCGCTTTATATTGTGTTAAATGTTTTTTAAAACTTGAAATTTTTACTTTGCTTGCGCGTAAGCACGTCTTACATAACTACGTTTAAGTAACGTTAGCAACTGTAATGCGTACTGATCGGGATATATTTTGAATCAATTTAGATAAAATAATGAAGTTTATTTATGTATCTATTTGATATATTTAACTATACTCTTCCTTAATTAACTCTTATATACCAACCTGCGTTGTTATTAATACGTACACAAATCGTTAGAAAACATCTTAAATATTTCACAAATTTCCAATGACTTTAATGGCAAAGCTGCAAATCTTCGTGGCAATTTAACAGAAACGAATTTACTAATATAAACACTGATATAGGCGATGAAGCGCCCGTACCTGAAGACTCTATCAAACCGACATTTACGGAGAGACCTGTCATCAGGCAATCGGAGGACGGTACCAAAATTACGTTCGAATGTCGATGTGTTGGCAAACCGAAACCAACCATCACATGGTAAGGACATGATATAGAAAATGAAAATATTCTAATGTCCTTATAATTTAAGTTTATATGTTAATGCGTAAACATGCACGCAGGTACCATGGAAAGAAATTAATAAAAGAAAGCAGTCGATACAAAATATCATTAGAAGAGGATCAAACATTATATCATATGGCGCGATTAGAAATAATAGGGGTAGAAAATTCCGACAAAGGAGAATACAGGGCTGTGGCTAAAAACAAGCACGGTGAAGGCGTGGCAAAAATTAATTTAAATTTCCAGGGTGGGGATAAACCAAAGTAAGATAAATTTTAGCATAATTTAAAATGTTCTCTATTCGGCTTAGGATATTCACTAACTCTTAATCTTTTAAACAGAATACCTGATGGCAAAGCACCTAGATTTCCAAAAAAACCTACGATTAGACAAGAGGGGGATATTTTAATAATGGAATGTATCTTAGAAGCATATCCCGTGCCCGACATTACGTGGTTTCACGGTGACAAAGAGATTAGGGACGGTGCTAAAATGAAAATGTCTAGGAAAGCTATAGGAAAAGACACTTTTAACCTTACTTTAGAAATTTTAAGTCCCACTCAGGAAGATGGTGGGAATTATAGATGTAACGCTTTTAATGTGTTTGGTGAGAGCAATGCAAATATTGCTCTAAACTTTCAAGGTAATGAGAGATTTAAATATAATCAAATTTAAGTTATTGGGTAAAGTACGCATTCAGTAGCGTCGCATGTAAGGCCTAAAGCTTAAATGCTGCATGATATTATATTGTTATAATGACAAGCCGGTATAAACTGTATTATGTTGTTTAGGTGGGGATGACGAAAATGGTTTTGCACCATCGTTTGTGGAAAAACCTCGAATCATTCCCAACGAAGACGGCACGCTTATCACAATGCGCTGTGTCTGTAAAGCCAAGCCGGCGGCTGAAGTCACGTGGTACAGAGGCTCGAACGTTATCAAGGCTAGCAGTAAAATAGAAATAAAATCATCAGTCATTAGCGAAGATGTTTATGAATTAGTTTTGCTTTTAACAAACCCAACGGCAGCAGATGGTGGCGCCTATCGTTGTCATGTTCGAAATGAATTTGGAGAAAGCAATGCTAATCTTAACTTGAATATTGAAGCAGAACCCGAACCCGAGGGCGAAGGACCAACTTTTGTTGAGAAACCTACAATTCAATCAAAAGAAAATGGTAAACTGGTTATAATGGGTTGTAAAGTTAAAGCTAGTCCTAGACCAACGATCGTCTGGTACCATGAGGGTAAGGAAATCAGGGACTCGTCGAAAATAAAAACTAGGGTAGAAGTAAAAGAAGATATTTACACTATAATTTTGGAACTCGTTGACCCTGGTATTGAAGACTCCGGATTGTATAAATGCAATATTAAAAATGAACTTGGAGAGCTCAATGCAAATCTTACGCTCAATATTGAAAGTAAGTTGTTAAACTATTTTTAAATATTATTGTTTTTAGAAATTTCAACAAATATCGAAATAAAATTGCATATTTTATTGTAACATTATTAATAGTCGTGAATAAATATATTTATTATTGTTTTATTACAGTCATTCCAGTTATTAAAGAAAAACCAAAGATCATTAAAATAATTAAAAAGAAGACTGTGATTGTTGAATGTAAAGTGTTAAGTAAATTTGCACCAGCTTGCACGTGGTTCAAAGAAGCCAGTGCGGTTAAAGAAGACTCTAGGCACACTGTTCTTATAGAACCTGTTAGAGAGGTAAATATACACCGTGATTATATAAATCTCCGTGATTTTTTTTGTTTTAATCTATAGATTATTTGAGATTGTTCACATAAATTATTTTAACTCATGTGTTTTTAGGGCGAGTTTGCAGTTAAATTAGAAATTTCGAATGTGTCGCAAAATGATAAAGGATCGTATAAACTTGTTGCTAAAAACGAGAAAGGAGAGGCAATATCACAACAAGTTGAAATTACCGATATTCCTGAGGAAAAGGGAGAAAAACCACAGATAATTAAACACTTTAGGAGTTTGGTATGTTTAATAACTTTATATATTTATATATTTATTTACCGTAACATAAATATAAGCATCTTTTGCCAGCCAGTCGTTGTCGCAGGGGTGATTGTGGGCTGGTTGTGGGTTAAATGCCCATTCAAAGCAATAAAATGTTTATTTAAATTTATACTTTTTTATACTTACATTTCTTTGTTCGGATTTCGAGACAAAGCGGCAGCATACTCGGCTTCCTTTACCCTGCTGTGTGAGAGATACAGCGTGGAACTAATAATTTAATTGCCTATTTTATTACTACTATTACTACATTATGTGATTATTTGCATTTAGGCTAGAAAAGAAAACGAGGAAGCTGAGTTTGTGGCTGTCCTGAAAACATCTGACCAATCCTGCAGATGTACATGGTATAAAAATTCTACAGTTATCAGAGACTCTTCAGAAATAAGCACATCCTTTGACGGTACAAGTGCTCGACTCTTTATCAGAAAAGTAACAACGAAATATGTGGCCAATTACAGAGTTGTAATACGAAATGAATTTGGAGAAGACGAATCTAGTGCCGATTTAACAATTATTGAAGAAAAAGTAATTATGAATATGTTTGCAATATTTCTTGTGAATAATCATATATTTTACAAATATTTTATTTAACTCATGTATATTTTTAGAAAAAGAAAAAGGAGGAAGAAGAAGAAGAAACAACAGTAATTGAAGAGTCTGAAGAAGAAATGTCAATTGTTGAGGAAAAATCAATTATTGAAGAAAATCACATTGAGGAGAAAAAGGTTTGTTATTGCTAGAAGAAATAAACATTGCTATTTAAATAATAATTATTTGTTATTTTTAATAAGTAAAAAGATATAATTTTTACTTATCGCGTTTACCATATTTTTTAATTAGCAGAAAGCAGCAGAGAAACAAAAAGAAGAGGAACAAATTGTAATAGAGGAAAAGAAAGCAGCTGCTAAAAGAGTAACAAAGAAAGAAGAAGTTAAAGTAGAAGCCAAAAATGAAGAAATTAAAATTGAAGGTAAAAAAACTGAAGCTAAGGTGGAATCTAAAAAAGTAGAATCGAAGGTGCAAGAACAGAAAAAAGCGGAAGTTGAAATAGAAGAAGCGAAAAAAATACTTGAAAAAAAGACGGCTAAAACTGAGGAAGAAAAGAAAGCTCTCTTAGAAAAGATTGAGAAAAAGAAAACAGAAAAACTTCCAGAAGCTGAGCCCAAATTAGAAGGCATCCCAAAATTAAAGCCAGTTAAACCTAAAGAGGAGCCCAAACCTGAAGAAGAAAAGAAGGAAACCAAAAAGACTGAAGAAAAGAAAAAGATTATCAAAAAGAAGGTTGTTTCTAAAAAGAAAGAAGAAGAAGTAAGTACATTTTTTCTCTAACTATATTTGTTCAATGTAAATGTAAAAAGTTATAAACAAATATATATTTTCGCCAACTACAATGACATACGATAAATATTTTTTAATTGTTATATTATGTGTTTAAAAGGCAATGAAATAGTCGTGTGTTGTGTTGTGTTAACATTTTGTTGTGCTAAAACCATTTTTACTTTAGGATGAATTGGAGTTTGTTGATGATTATGAGCGTCCTGTTTTGGAAAAATATGAACGAATTACACCAACACCTCTTGAAAAGAAACAAAAAATTAATGACACACCTAAGGTAAACACGTTACAGAAAATACTATACATATATCGTATTATTTATTTTGTTCACTTTAATATATTAAACTTATTATAATTAATCTCAGACAAAACGCGCGTCATTGTCTGAAAGTGTAAAAAGTCAGTCACATGAAAGTGATGAGGAGCCATCACTTGCTGCTTCTGCACCTGAGAAAAAACCCAAAGTTGAACCGAAAGAAAAGGTATAATTTTAAAATAAATATACCCGTATATTATATTAAGTCTCCTAGTACCTACTTATTTATATAAGCGTTTGTCATTTTTGTTTATCAAATAGATTTTATGAACGATATTTTTTGTTAACACGTACAAAACACAAAATTAATTCATACCAATAATGATATAGGTTGAAGAAGAACCTAAGCGTCTTAGTATTAAAAAGGGTGTACTTAAGCCGGAAGAGCCTGTCGATGAGATATCACAAATTAAACTATCTAAAACACCGGTAAAACCTGGCGAAGAAATTGCTGAAGAACCACAAGTAGCGCAATCGAAAAAACCTCTGAAAAAGGTAGCTTCTACTTAAAGCCTTGTTGATAAATATTTTAATTGTTATAATAATTTATCATTATGATATTTTAAAATATGAATTAAATATGTTTACTTTAGCTCGAAGATCAAAAAGAATTCGTAGATGATTATGAGCGTCCAGATCTCGAGAAATATGACAAAGTTACACCAACACCGTCTGATAGGTCCAAAAAATCAAACGGAGTGAGTGAGGTATATAAATACAAAATATATAATTTTATACCGACGTATATATACAATTAGTAAATTGCGGTAAAATAAAACGTACGTTGAACATATTTTTAGGAATCGCCAGAATTTGTTGATGACTATAAAAAACCTGAATTGGAACAATATGATAAAGTTTCCCCTACTCCTAAAGATAAACGTCGGCCTAGCGAAAATCAGGTAGTTTAAATTTGCTTGAAAATATTATAATTGTTCTGAGATACATATTATTTAAAAATTTTTACATGTTTTTAAAGGACGATACTGATATAATGAAAGGTAAAATTAAACCTAAACAAAAAGAAGAAGAACCTGAAATGCCGACATTAAGAAAACGATCTGTGGCTAAAGACAAGGTAGAAATGAAATATATAAAAATCGTATAAGCCATATAATTTATGGTTTACTATTTTCTAACGATATTATTTAATTTAGGAGGATGAGAAAAAACCCGACGAGAAACCAAAACCCAAAGCGGTTAAAAAGGATGAGCCTAAAGCTAAGAAACGTCCTTCTCTTAAAGAAAAAGAGGTACTAAACGGTTTAGTTTGGAATAATATAGATAACAAATAATACGGTTTTTTTAATATATTAGATTGAGGCCTTTAATATACACTTGGCGTTTTTAAGTTTTTATTTTGCGTCTATATATTAAGTCACATTCGTCGATAATGTGGATTTGTCTTCACTCAAAATATATTTTTTGCACAAAATAACATTTCTTTGGCATTATAATTTTTCGGTTGTACTTACGCACATATTTCTATGCATCGGCACATAAATTTTCGATAATGTTAACGTTTTCCATGCACGACTTTTAACTGTAAAAAGTTTTCAGCAACCCAGCGAGCACCATACTTACAGATGATTCTTAATCTAATCTAATGTATAACTTTATTATTACTTTTGAACTGACAGCTTACACAACGCCTATTATTGTTAATACTGCAAATAATATCTGCAGCTTGGACATATACTAATACTTACAATATAAGTCTTCAATAAAGTCTGCGTTTTAATTTCCTTAACGACCACTAATTGAGTTAACTGATAATATAAGGTAATAATTTTAAAGGTCGAAGTAGAAGAATTTGTCGACGATTATGAGAGGCCAGTTCTTGAGAAGTACGAGAAAATTACACCAACACCTATTGAGAAAAAGAAAAAGGTATACAATTCTCAATACACACTACACATAAAACATATATAGGCACATGCTTTTTAACTCTTGCTGTTAATATTATTATTTTAAAATCTATAAAACCATAGTAAAAAGTAGTATTAATTTACGATTTCAAAAAATAAGTTTCTTAGAAAGTGTTTTATGAAAATTATGTGTGTAAATTTATTCAGGAGGATAAAAAACCGGAAGAGGAACCTTCCTCTGCCACCGTACAAAAACGACGATCAGTTAAAGACAAAGATAAACCAGAGGTACAGCATACAATATGATAATTTTATAATAAGAAAGTTAGATTGAGGAATATAATTCATAAATTTGTTGTTTTCCTTTAGCCAATGGACGTTGACGAAAGCGTCAGCGTTTCTAAACCTAAAGCTCAGGTTAGACCAGGCCAAGAACCTGAAGACGTTTCACTTACACATAAACGACCAGCTGAAATAAAGCCTACGGTTCGTATACACATACATATAGCACATGAGCTTACTAATGTATATATATATTTATCGCGGTTAATATAAAAAAATAACGTTATTTCATATAGGAAGATGAGGCAGAAGCTAAACTTAAAATTAAGAAACCTGAAATTGTAGAAGAAAAAACGATTAAGCGTCCATCACCTAAGGATAAGGAACAAAAGGTACGATGCCCTTCATACTTCAATTAAAAAATACGTAGATAATATTATACAGTATCTAAAATATATAAAATTATTATGGTATAATACAAAATTAAAAATCATTCACAGATTGGCAAAGTTTTACCTTTATCGGTGACAAAATTATTAGAAAGAATGTTAATACTTATAAAGGTAACATGGTATAGCGTAGAATATAGTTAGTAGACTGTTAAAAATATACACAATATATTAGATCCACATTTTAGACAATATTTACATACTAGTAGACACTTAATTAACAAATACTACCCTAGTTGCACATTATGGCAATGTCACTAGTTTTCCTGACTGTACCGTACATAGATTTTCTATTTATTTGTATCACTTTATCTTAATTTGTTCACATTTATTTACCACTTGTGGGCTTAGGGTGAGGATAGTGAAGAGGCGGTCAGTCTTACCAAGCCCAGAACTAAAACAAGCACGACTGCTCCAGAGGAGGCATCTTTGACACAAAAGAAACCTGCTCAGAAAAAGCCTACGGTAGTTATCTCTTCTTGTTTTCTAATTATCTCAGCTAAATTGTTATGATATTATAATTAAATAAGTAATATCTCGTAGGAGGGCTCGGAAGCTGCACAACTTAAAGTTAAGAAACCCGCCGTCGTCAAGAAAAATACCACTGATGAGGTATTAACACTTATATACATTCGTGAATAATAATTTAATTTATATAGATAAAAGCTGAGGTAGTTACGGAATTACTATATTAATATAATTTTAACCAATTTTTAACAGCACATTTTCTAGATAGATGTAATATGCACATACACACTAACATGTTAGTCTCACATGCACTACAAAAACCGCTTCTGTAACGTAGAAATTCCGATAGTTTAACTTGAGTATATTATGTATTTAGGAACCTCTGGCAATAAAGGGAGGTAAATTTGAAGTGCCGCAACTAAAGAAAACTGTCAAGAAAACAGCCGTAAAGCCCAAAAAGGCTACATCTGATAATAAAGAAAACGTTGATGGGGTAAACATCTTGAAATACTGAAAGTTATTTGTGACGTCCCATTGCAGTCTTTTTGTCGTTGTTTTTTTTTTCCTTTCTATCTATTTCTGTATTTCTATCTTTTCTTTTTACACTACGTCACACTTTCTTTCCTTTTTACACATTGCACACGAAACACTATCTTTTCTTTTTACACATTGCACACGAAACACTTTATTACAGCTCTTTGCACGAATTGGGTTTAACCAAGGTCCGGTGTCTACGTCGCTGTCCTTCAAAAAGTTTTTAGAATCGCATGTTGCTATTAAATGTTATTTGTTGCATATTATTTTCACCGATTGGATCTCTGTGTCTCTTTTCAAGATATGGATAAAGAATCGTGAAATTTTTATTATAGGTTACCTATATGATTATTTTTAGGTAACCTGGCGTAGATATAATAGTATTAGCTTTATAGTGATATGTTTTTTTATATTACAGTATGAATTAGATTTCGTTGATGATTACGAGCGACCAGTTCTTGAGAAATACGAAAAAATATCACCAACTCCAACTGTAAGAGAAAAGAAAGAAAAAGAAATAGCTAAGGTGAGCTAAGTTTGGTAAATATAAGTTACAGTTGGCTAAAATTTACATTTAGAGTCTATCGACAAAGTTACTATTAGCCTGTGATTGTCTTTAATCAAAATCGTTATATATTTATTTTATGTTCATAGGTGGATAGTCGAAGAACTTCAGTACAGAGTGAGGTTTGTATTAAAATATTGATAATTAAACTTATTTATAATAAAAAATAGTTTTATATATTTTATATTTATAGTTTTATATATACAAAAAATAGACCTTTAAAAAGCTAAGTTAACTACTGTAGAATTATTATATTAATATACATCCCTATAAAAACATTGACGTAAAAGATAAACAAAATCAGCCTCACGCTGTATCCTGCACACAGCAGGGTAAGCAGAGAGAACTTAGTGTTAAGACACTCCGTTCCCCATTTTCCATCGTATGGAGGCGTTGCGTGTTGAGTGGCGGAACTCAACGCCGCGCTTTTTGCCTCGACGGCAAGAATGGAATTCCAGCGAAGAATGGAATGGAAATATAAATTATTCCTCGAGTGGGGATCGAACCCACAACCAGGCGGTTTTACAGTCACACTTTGTGCCCCTGCGCTAGGACTAGCCTAAAAAAATATATTAAAAAAAAACATTAATTTAACAGCAGATACAAGTGGTTGCTCAACAAGCCCATCTTGCTGTGAAGGTAAACTCATAGCGTGGTGTGGACCATTATTGTATGGTGTGATCCCTTCGATGATTGAATATTTCTTACTTACCATTTTTATATACATTTGTGTCCAAGATTTGCTTATTACAAGCTGTAAATAATAAGTTATAATGATCCCACTATTGACCCCCCGTACCTGTACCATTATATATATATAGGCATTACACATTTAAATAACTGAGTTATCACAACAATACTAGAAATGATGAAATTATATACTTTGAATATGTATAGTAAAATAAATAAAAAAATAGATGATGATGTATCTTATTATGTTTTCATCAAAAACTAATACGATGATATCACCAAAAAAAAACGTTTACGAATCTAGAAAAAATTTCAGAAATTTTAGAAAAAAATTCGGTTCTACATTGACCACATTGTAGCTGAATTCTTGCCAATAAAGAATTAGATACAACACTGTCTGACTCATCAGTCTTATATATGTGAATACCATTATATTATGTTTTCTCATTGTCGAATAACATTAAAAATCAATAATTTCGCCTTTCAGACTGAAAGTAGAAGGGCATCCGTCCAAAGCGAAGTAAGTAATATGTAGTTAACTAACTATTATATTAATTTGTGATAGCCTTTGAAATAAGCTCTTAACGCATCAATAAATCATACAACTTCATACACACACATCAATATCTGTATACAACCTCATCAACTCTCAGAGACGTCCAAGTTTTGTATCTAGAATAGATTCCCTTTTACCATCATCATGTTTCTCCTTGATGATCTCTTACTCAGTCTTGCATCATTTATTATCTTTTATGACACTATCCTCTCACACACCACTTGAGACCATTTTTCATTATAAAATAGCTTTTATGTTATATTTAAAGTTATATAAAAGTGTAGCCAGTTTTACCATATCGCATATCCTTTAGACCCAAAATCGGTTACTTGCATTGTCTTCACCACAAACACTTTCGATATTTCGCTGTTTCTACTGTACAATAATGTCACGTTATTCACTATGTTTATAACATACAAGTGGATCATCTATTTCTCTGACATTTTTATTGAATTCGATTTAAATAGGAATATTTTTATAGGTGCAGTTGTAAAAATTTAAGTTAGATATACATTGTGTACAAACCAGTAACACTTTCATAATCACTATCTATAAAAAAACTTTTGGATCGAATTATGTGATTATCTAAAATTAGCGTTGTTATTAATTTGTCTCAAATAAGAGATGCCAATAAGACTTCTCTGAGAGAAAAGTGATATATTATATGTATGTGTAATACAATGAATTGTTCTGCTGAGTGAATATGAATTTGAAGTTCATTGTTATCTCACGTTGGAAGGTATTACGTGGGAGGTGGGAGTGTTTTGCCTCGAAGTGAGTCTATAAAAGTTTGTAAATCTGGCAACAGTTTCACTTTGCGAATGTCCGTCGTGAAGTCTAAAGTTCGATAATGCTTCGGTTTCGGAAACACACAAGCGAAACGTACGTCGAGAGTGTGGTTAGTGATTCTATGTGTTAGTGGTGTGTAGTGGGGCCCTAGTGCTATAGCAGTTCACATAAGGATCTAAAGGATTTTGCGCCATGAGATTCACCCATTTCTCTGTTTTTTCTCATTTCGTGAAATATTACTTATTTAAAAATATTATATAATTATCATTATCAGCCTTTATTTACACTCTTAAGTTATTTCTATTTCTGGTTACAATTATTAAGAAATATTTCAACTTATTTAAATTTGTTACCAGAAATCGGTTTGACCTAAAATGGTATTATTTTCAAATTTTTATTATTATTTTGTAAAGATATTTTAAATTTAATAAGCTTTTATCAACTAAATTATCAATATCAATTAAAAGTATTTGAAATTTAAGATAAATTATAATCAAGCCAGTACGCTCTTTCATAACTTTCATAATTATCCATAGGTTCAAGAAGTAAGGACTGAGAGCCGACGTAGCTCTATCATTGAAAACAAAGCACTTAAGGTAATTTCGATAATTTTTACATAATATTTTACATGAAAATACATACTCCTCTTACACACAAAATCTATTGCAAGCATTCTTGTATATTCTCGGCTTAAAGTGTAACCCTGTTAACAGCTTATTACACAAATTATCTGGAAAGACAAAAAAAAAACACTTTAAAAATTTGTATTTTCTACTATATTAAATAAAATAATTATTCATAATTTTTTTTTACACTTTCAAATGGAACAAAAATTGTACGTACATATGGATTTTTCCAAATCCTAGATTCTGCAGATTTACACTTTAAGTCGACGATTTTCAAAAAACTTGCTTCTATGTATTCTTGCTATACGTATATATATATACGTATATATACGGTTACATATCAGTTTGTCAATATTTTTACTTCTAACAGTAGCTAAAGTCATTTCTATGTACGTGAGTAAATTATGAGTATCAAAGATTTACTGATAGTCGCAGTCAGAAACAAATTGACTCTTTATTTCGTGAAATGTTTAATAAATTTAACGTTTTGTTTGGACTCGAACACCTGTGACTACTAAAAAAAACACTAGCTGGCTAATTGCCACTTACGAGGGCCACTTATCGGGAGGCGGACGGTATGTGCACACTGGCGAGAGACAATTGTCTGCAATTATATTAATAAACGATTTCTTATCAGCTTCGTGCATATATGCATTTACTGTTGCAAATTTTAGTATCTTTAATTTTAATTTAGTAACGTATGACAATTTTCATTGTTTTTCTTTATACAGTAATGCCAAACGCTGTCTCAAACGTCTAATAGTTTAGATATCAAGCCCCATTTATTCTACACCATCCTTTGATAGGTCGTTTGGTAGGCGAAATACGAGTAATATCTTAAATGAAACAGATCTTTTTTTGATACAAATATAAACATATTATATAGTATATCTTTAAATAGATAAGCTTTTATATTAATATACAAACATAAGAACAAACACCATATGACATATTCTTTTGACAGATAACAAAAGAGACATCAGAAAGCAGGAAATCATCGGTGGCATCTATATCAGAACAAGAACAGGTTTCACAAATTAAAAAGACTGCTCTCAAGGTAAGAAAAATATTTAAAAATAATTCTACTCGACAAAATATATTTTATTATTTAGATTTGTTCACCAGAGTTGTATTTTTTATGTTAAGTTAGTTTTGTAATATTAAGATGGCAATTTGCAAACCCTTTAGCAAGAACCTCTTTTAAGTAGAATTTGAAGAATTTAAGTGTGAATTTGATTAATTATCTGTAGTTAAAGATTTGGTTTTCGCTTATTTTTGAAATTTGTATAAGACACCGAAACACCGCTTTTGGCAGAATTGACTAATGAGAGCAATTTTTGGTAGATCGCTTATTCGCGAAATTCCTTTTACATGTCAGGTTTATCTGTCATGAGGTTTTGAGATTCCCTCAGATGTGATAATGTATCAAACTGCTAGTTTCAATAAAATAACCAACGATATGTAGTTACTGTAAACATGTTGAACCAGTTGGTAGTATGGAATTGATACATTATCATGCTATTTTTGTTACGTTTAAATTATACAACGCTATGGCTTATTATTAATATTTATTTTAGACAATCGTTAAGGAACCCGAAGTAGTAAATGAATTAGAGCAAATAAGACTTAAGGTAAGTCGGCTTTTAGGCTCTTTTGCATGTTCTATATGTCTATAGAAAAGAAGGTATAGCTCAAATTGTCCCACACGTGAATGCTTGTGTAAAAATGTTGTAATTGGATGTTAATTTTCTTTATTTGTTGTGATGTCCTTCCATATATATATATATAAATGATAAAGTATTTAATTTTTATGTTGATAATAAATACTGTATTATTATCTTTATAAATAGGATGACAGTAAAAATGTAAACGACAACATAAATACAAGAACAGATGAACTAAACGAAAATACACACTCTGGGCGACCTACGAACTTAAACACTCAGGTACACACATGCACACACAATCTCGCACAATCACTTATCTATTTCAATTTTTATTTCATTATCTATAAATAAAAATATTTTATTCATTTAATTTAGGAATCAATACAAAAAACTCAACCGAAACGTAGTCTTAGCTTAGATCAGCCGCAACCAAAACACGCTCAGGCCGCACGGCGTCATAGTAAAACTGAGGTATATCCTTATAATTCGTTGATTTTTTTTTATGTAAATAAATTATAGGATTACGTTAATAAAAATATTTTTTTTACTTGAAACTAGAATGTTGAAGAGGTTAGAAGTGATGAATATGAAGCCAAAGATCAGTCTTCTATTGATGATTCTGATAAATTTATATCTACGAGACGGCCAAGTAAAACAAAACAGGTATTTAATATTTGTAAAAAAAACATTTAACGAATTATTTAGGTACATTAATAAATTAGACAACAAAACTGAAAATATATCTGTTAATAAAATCTAGTAGAGTAGTTATAATTTCTAAACTTCTATTATTTTATTTTATATTCGATCATTTTATACATTTAACTTATTATTATTATATGTGCTTTCTATATGATATGATAATTATTATCTCAGGGTGGTACCGAAAGTGAACCAAACAGTGCAATAAAAATTATAAAAGATAGTCCTGATAACGTCAAAACCATTGATAAATCACGTCCTGATACTACTCCAACAACCGAGGTACTTAAAGGAGTTTTTCAAACTTACTTTCCTTTTTCTCCTGAATAACACTCTATTTTTCTATATTTTTCTTCTATTTTTTATCATAAGATAGCAACTTTTCTTACTGTTCTTTAATTACATTCAAACCATAACGACATTGATATATTTTATGGTAATTCTTTGTCCATATAGGATTTAAATATAAATAAATCCCTCAAATTTGAAGATGAAAACTCAAAATCTGAGCAACAGCCAGAACAAATTTATCCTTGGAGACGACCAAGTAAACCCAAAGAGGTGATTATTCACATCGTAATTGATATAATTTTTATCATAATATAATCATATTAAGTTTTAACAATATTTTATTATATGCGTTCTTATAGGATGTGGATATACCTAAAGATAAATTATCGGACGTAAGAGATTCAGTCCGAAAAGAAAATAACGAGGTAAACCATTTACTTCTAAGAAATATTATATAAATATATTATATATATTCGTAAAGTTTGATTTCATTTCATTTCTAATGTTAATAGGTTGCATATAATGAAAGTAAAAAATCAAACGGCACAACAGACAAACAAACAGAACAAACAACTTATCCTTGGAGGAAATCCAAAGAGGTATTTTAATAACCTCATTTTTGTTAATTATTATTATGCATACAGTACTTAAATATAAAAAAGTAATATTTTATTATAATTATCGTCAGGTACCAATATTAATTACACCGGAACCTGATATAAAACAAAACGAAGTACCCTTCTCTTGGGATGTTATTCCTGAAGTTCCACAGGTATATCATATATAAAATACGATAATGATATATTAAAAATATAAAAACTTATCAATTAAAAACATAATATAATTGTTTACTTAGGTGGAACAAAAACCGGAATTAGAGAATCAGTATAAGCCCACATTACGTGAAACACAAGACACTGTACCATGGAGAAGGTCTAAATCTCCTCAGGTATACGATCACAACGATACATACACTTTACATCGCCAGCACATTTAACACTGCACTCATATAATTATAAATTTATACACATATATTTTGCACAAACATGAATCATTTTTGCACTAGTTAAGTATACATCTGAAATTTTATGATATCGTCCTTTTGTATGACACATTCCAAAAGTTTCGTATGGTCGCCAGTAACTCAATTTACTTACCACTCTAGGCTGAGTCAGGGGACGTACCAGAGAAAAAACCAGCTTCTTTAGAAATTCCACAAGCCGTTATTAGCAGCAGACCTCAACCTGACGAGGTATTGGCAAAAGATCAATAAGAAAACGTCAGAATTTGGCACAATGCACCCACAGTTTTTTTTCACAGAATTTCAATTCGATACTTGCACACGCACTTGCACCTACTTAGTAGTACACACGTAGTACGTTGAAGTAGTTAGAATTACTAACTACTACTAACTATTTATTTTTTAAGATGTTGTATAAACTATAGAAAACATTAAAACTGATAAAAAATATTAAAATATCTTAAATTCTTATAAGCGTTGACTAGACTCTAATTTTAAAACATTGTATAAAAATAAACTGCATGTTGTATATACTACATGTTGCATGATTTTTCATGTTAAAGTTGAAAGTAATGATTCTGTAATGTCCTTGGTCTACAGGCAGTATCTACACTTTTTTTATGTAAACTTACTTTCCCTGCTTTGGCTTTTTTAACAACTTAAAATAATATTATATTAATGTAAAAAATAACTTTAAGTTCTATTTTTTCCATTTAGAAGTCAGGTAATTTATGTGTATAATCATTATTATTCATTTAATAGCAGTGAAGTCTCCGTGTTTCCGTCAAGAAATAGTAAATTTGTTTGTCCAATCTTAAGCAGTTTTAAAATATTTTTTGTGGTTACAGAAAGTTGAAGTTAAACAAGAAAAGGTAGAACAAGAAGCAAAGAAAGCGAAACTCACGACAGTAAAGAAGAAGGCTGAAGAATTACCTGAAATCCCAGATTATGACAGGCCTGAACTTGAGAAATATGAAAAAATATCACCAACGCCCACTACTAGGGAAAAACCAGAAAAGGATAAGGTATTGAAAATATATTATTAAATATCTCAAAAAACCAGAAGCATAGCTAAATTTGTGAAAGTAGAACTGTAGTGTAAGTGGAATTTTAAAACAAATGTACATTTATACAGCCGGCTGAAAAGCCAAAGGTGCCCGAAATCAAGGCACCAGAAGAGAAACCAGTGGCACCTAAAATTGAAGTTGTGCGAGACAAGTCTCCGAAACCCGATGCAGCTAGAAAGCCATCCTTGTCCCCTGCACCTCCAGGACGACGAGGATCTCTCATTCCTCCTCCAGAAGAAATGGGAAGACGTCCTTCCTTAATTATCAGCGACGAGGTATGTAAATTATACTTTTGTAGTTCTCAAAAAAATAATGAAAAAAAAAATGCAAAAAACATTTTTATAATATTAATATATTATCAACATTACAGAGAAGGTATGAAAATCAGATCTAAAATTTCCTAGTATTGTGCTGTCTGATTGTAGAATAGAATATTCTCGTAGGTATATTTGATTTAAGGATGTTTAAAGCACGCACTTATTTCAAGACACTAATATATCACACAATACATGAACACTTAAATGTCATGAATTTATTTTACTTATAAAAAATATTAATATCTGAATAGGTGCGTGACTACACATATATGTATATTATAGTTGAGCCCCGTAGACCCTATTCTGTCGAGCCGAACCCGTAACATTAAAACACCCTAAGTACCTCCTTTGAACAACGCTAAACCTCGAGCTTGAGTAACGGATTTGACTATAGTTGATTGATTGATGAAGCTTAGAAATCCTTATTCCTGGCTTTTTAGATATTAGATTTCACACCGTAGGTCGTATCGAGACGAAAGATTATCAAATAGTGACGAATTTAGTTATTAAGACGGTAAAACACGTAATCCACAGGAAAATAGAAAACTAAGACCTGGTGAGGTGATCGAAGAGAAAAAGGTAATAGATAAAACGCTACGAATAATCATAATAATTCGTTGAATGCTATCCGTTATGATGTGGCCGTGACAAAATTTTAACTGCAATTCTGTCAAAGAAATTATGTTATTGCATCTGCATCTGACGCGGATTAAACACTGTTGTCGAGGGAAGGTATCTGGATATTTACATATTAATAGGAGTTAAAACATTCAAACATTTATAAACGGAATATCGAATATGTTACAATTTAGTATTTAATAAATGTGAGTTTATAGCATATATATGTATGTAATTATCCAGTATTCATCTTGAAGGCGTTTCTCGTACAGAGCACCAAGCTATATCGCACAATTTTTGTGACACAGAGCACACAAGCAAACTGCACAGCTTATACGCACGTCGCACACAAATAATGGTTAATATAATTGATTCTTTATATGTCAGGGTATTAACTGAAGCACACGGCGTAAGAGCGTCTCTTAAAAATAATATAGTTAAAGCGTCGACTAACAATAATAACAAGGTGGTGAGAATAACGCCTACACTACTGACAAGGTCAAGGTTGGATAAGAGGGTCAAGGTCAAGGGTTCTCAGGTTCGGCGGCACAGATAGGCAACAGTTTATTTCGCGGTTATTACCAATATTTTTTAATAACAGGTCACCAAATTACGTCCTGGAGAAGTTTTAGACGAGAAAAAGGTGAGATTTTTTGGGTCTGGTCAATTTAGGTGGACGCTGCTCGCTTTGCAAAGCATTTTGTTAAATTTCAATTTTACTTTTTTTTTTTTCTTTTTTTCGCATATGACAATACGGACAATATGAATGTGATAATATCTGATATATTACTTCTTACACTATGACTCATTTACTGAATACAAATCACAATTACACAACAGAAATGAGATCTCTTTTCTTAACTCTTTTTGCGATCTGTATATTAAATCTGTAAATTAGTTTCTTTAGTTTTTCATACACTTAAGTAGATTTTATACATCCCTTTTGCCCCTTGGAGGGTCCATTGCAATCTGTACTCTGACAAATTGAAACCCGCTTTATTGACTGGCGGGGCTATACTTTTAGCGCACATGGCTATATCGCATTTTAGTTGACTTTGAATTTTTTGCATTAATTGGATCATGATAATTACAAATATTTTCTCTACTTTTATTTACATTTCTATTATGATTCCTTTTTACAAGCTAAAGCTTAATAGAAAATTTATAGAATGGCTTCAATTTTAACCTAACATTGGATTATTTTTTTCTTCTAATCTCATATTTAATTTAGCTTATGATCATTATCACCAGCATCATTTCTATAGAAAAAAGAAACCATTTCATGAAGTATAACATACACTAGAATACGTCTCGATATTTACACTGCACACAATTGTACAAATTACTTCTACACTCGGTAACAAGTTAACATCTAATGTTAATTTAGCACTTACACAACAAGATTTATACCATCCCCACACGACATTAACAGAGAATGTATTACTAAAAATTTTTTATTTTCCAAAAAAGAAACGCGGCAGGCCGGGTGAACTCTCTGACGAGGTATCTACAATGTGTGGAAATATATGTTTAGATATCTATGTTATAAAAAAAAATTAGAGTCGTGGCTAACATAGACATTTTTACCAGTGATTAATTGATTATGTTTAAAAGTGTTCCAACAGAAACTCATTATAAAACGTCTACCAAGACCGTCATATAATTTGTTTCAACATTAAAAGAATATAAATATAAAGAGGCAATTGAAATATTGATGAAATTCAATTTCACTACGACAGTAGTTACAGTGCATTTAACACTTCGTTCTAACATGTTATCAACTGACTAACAAGTTACCGCCAAAACCTAAACCTAAATAATATTATAAGTTTTATAAATTGCATGAATTTCTGCTGTCATTTATTCAAATATGACGCTATTATATGCTTCTATTTATGAAAACATATTAATCTGTGTACTAATTGTGTTTATATCCCGCGTTAACATGACTGTTGTAAAGATGGCGCTTGTCTCAGAAAGAAGACTACTCTATATTTTTGTTATATTAATGAAAATAATGACTAGTACAAGAATTCCAAAATATAAGCTTAACGGACGTCTTTACTAGTTAATGCCACAAAACATAAATGTAAATATATAAACTGCATTCCAATATGGTGTCGTGTCTAATTATGTCGTATCCAATTTATAAATCAAACGTATTGAATATAGAAGAGGAAGCTAAACAAAGATATTTAATTATAAACCAATGAATTTAGTTTGCAGCCAAGTTGAATGCAAGACGTAAGCATGTAGGTACTTGTACGTATTAAAATAAATATTACTTAATAATTAATTCTAGATCAAGGTCTTGCCATAACTTATTTCTTTCTTTTTATTATCTGTATTTATATACAGATAAAACTAAATAGGGACAGATAGATGAAGTTATAGATAAGAGTAGGGAAGACACAAAAGAAAAAAATCCAAAATTCTTACGATAATGGTATAACACGACCATTTACGTTTTAATTTAAAAATTGAAGAAATAGATAAGCTAAATCTAAAATATTTTCATATAGTGACTAAGAACGGAGCAGAGAGCAGTAAATATTGAAGAGATAGACACCGGCCCAGTGATGCCAGCTCTTTGCCGAATTCCAATGATTGATAGTTGCTCTTATAATAAAGGCTAGGAGCTAGGCCAAGGTGATCGGGCTGTTTAATTATTGCAAGTTGCCAAATGTAATGACTTATTGAATCTGGGCTATATTATTAGACGTATTTGTTAAATAAATTGCGAGATCATTGACAATAGAACTAAAGAACGTATTGAAGATACACCCAAAATATATAATCTATCTAGTAATCTTCACAATTGTGAAGATAGACTAGATAATAAGTTTGAAATACATTAAAAAAATATATACTTAAATTCTACAGGTACTAAAAAAGAAATAATGTTCTCAAGTACATACAGACATGATGCATGGAACAAATCATATATACACAATTCATGTATTTATTTTTATTTACAATAAGAAATTGAAATATTTAAGTCATAACAAAAGATCAAATGTGTTGCGAAATTAAAGTCACTGCATTTATAAGACACTAAATACTCGCATATAAACCAATAAACAGTCAAACTCGTATACTTTCGTATTAAATATAAAATAATGAAGTAACAAAGAGAAAAGAAGAGCTCTAAATACATGAATACTTTGAGAAAAATACTGTCACGCATTCTATAGCGCCACATAATTAGACAATGTTATTATTAAAAACAAGGACACGCTAGAAATAGAATAGAATAGATGTATATGTGATTGACAAGTAGATATAGGTATGGTTCATACCAAGAGGCGCGTGGGTCGTACGCCCAGTTTGTGGATTGTTATGATATATTTCTTGGCGTGGTTACAATTTTTACAACTATCGGCTGTTATTGATGCCTGTCAAAGGTGTTGCATGAAAGAGGTTTGAAAATTTAAATTGGGAAATTGAGACGTTTTTCTTTAACATAATTTAAAAGAAACAGTTAAAAACAAAAAGTATATACCCATAAAAGATTGAAAATTGTTAAATATGGGGACTGTCACGCAGTATTCAGAGATAAAATAAAAAAAAATTATATAAGAGACACTACAAATGCATATGAAGTTAAAGAAGCAGCACAGAGTAAAAGCTAAGCTGTCTCTTTAGTCAGCTTAGCTTTACTTCCAAAAATTTCATAAATTAAGCGAAAACTGGTAAACGGAGTTTGTTACCACTAGGTTCTGATATACCCTGCTGAATACGGAGTAAAGTTATTTTTTTAAACAACTACATTAAAATCTAATGCATCCACGTCATACTTACCATAACATAATATTAAATATACTTAATTAAGACATCACTCAATAGGAATTAAGTGTCTGAACACTTAGGTCTTATGTCTTAACTTTATATTTAAAAGTTTAATTTAACTTTATTAAATTATGCACAGTAATGTGCGGGTATATAACACTCGCTACACTTAAGAAAATTATGCGTAAAAAATGCAAATTTGTGAAGACCACAAAATGTAAATAATATTTAAAACAAAATAAATGAGTTCAAATCCACCAACATAATTAAACGTTATTCCAAAATGATAATATAAACGAATAATATAATGATAATATAATATATTCTACGTGAATTTACTTAGTAATGTTACTTTGCTACACTTTGCTGGGCGTAGAACAATGCTACGGTTTGATGCACTGCTACGAGTTTTGCTGTGACATTAAAAAAGACCATAATAATTTATAAATATTGCGATTTTAATTTTTAACTATTTTTATTAGTATATTATAAGTGATAATTTACTATATTAATATATAAAATATTTTAAATATACGTAGGAATTCCTTTATTTGTATTATAATTTATGATATGACGCATTAATCTTGATTTAGCCAGCATTGAGCTCAGTATCACTTTTCACTCATATATCAAGTACTGGTGCACGACAAATTTTTCGAATGATATATGATTTTACCAGAAGCTCAAGGAATCATAGTGATTTAGAGCTTCACCGACAACGATGAATGAATACAATTGTACCTGTCCTAAATAAGCTTCCTTATGTCCGAATATAACGGATAAATTGCGTTGGATATCAGTTGACGACAACTCTACACACATGTTAACAGAATCGTCCAAGTACACACGGATGCTCACCTTAATCGGATAATTAATTGAATCGGTCTGTTGATTTGTGCTGTGCACAAATAGATACCGCTCTCCCGTCCCCACCCGCTCCATAGTCAGCAGGGCCGCCTGCGACGACCCCTTCAGTCTTTTCAGATTCGCGCCCATTTTTACATGGAACTACACTCATCGAACTGCTGCTAATCGAAATACAATCCGTTGGAATTATTTAAAACGAATATAATATAAAGCTCAAAATAAAGATAATTCATTAATAAATGTTGACAGTGTAAGCTGGAGAATTCCAGCAGATATGTGTGAAAGCGTTACAAATATCAAATCAATTATTGTACTTTTAAATTATATTAGTTTCCGTGACTTTTGATGAACGTTTGATGTAAAATGGATACGACTTATTAATGGTGTTACGTATACTTAAAATAATAATACAAAAAAGTTTTCACTGTATTGTGGCATCCTAGTTGCTAGATGTGCTTAAAATATGTCGCTATCCAGGAAACAACTTGCTTCCTTAACTGTACCAAAACCTGACGGGGTAAGTACGCATGATTCAAATTTATTGTTCCTTTTTTAATAGAAAGAAAACATCATTGTCATCGAGGTACATTTGAGATATTATTTCTTACAGAGAAAAATATTTTGTAATTATATAAAAAAAAATGTTTTTTTTATATAATTCCATCTTATCACTCTGAATTCAATATTTTAAAATACAAAAATTTAATACAGACTGACCATAAGTTGTAGATGAACTAGTGTTATTCATTAATACTGTTTTTTTTTTGTAAAAATAGTAGGAATAAAATTGCCGATAAAGTTAAAAATATATATATACTTTTATGGATTAAAAGTCTCCCTAAAGGAGTCATTCGTAATATACAATAAAGATAATTTTAACATTTTATTACAAAAATTATATAAATAAAATTTTTTTTCATTATATCAATATATTGGTAATTATTTTGTCGGTGTGTGTAATGTAATTCATAAGCATAAGTGTCCTGTTCACTACATTTTAAAAGAGATTTTTAACGACGATAAAATAGACAGTGACGTAATTCTAAATATCAAAAGTACGACAATAATTCACAGTTGTAATTATTTTCAAGTGTTGCTACAACACTTGCGCTACATTTATCAGGAAGTCCAGATCTTCATTGTCGGGTCATTTGGCGGACGCACATGATGCACAGCATCTGTCATAACACAACTTATGTGTCGTGTATTTAGTTACAGTATAATTTTTCAATCTAAATTTAATCGCCACCAAATCGTTTCCAATGTACTTCGATGACTTGACGAGCCTATGTAATTCAATAAATTTAATTCGAGATTTTGGATTTTAATTGCATAATTTAGTTTATTTTCATTGAAAAGTTGTTATATATTTAGTGATTGTAATAAACAATTTATAGGTATGTAAGTAAATTACTTAAGAACAACATCGTAATTTACTTCAGTATTTAAATGTTTACATTCAATATTCTATATGTTACTCGTAAATTTCATAATAAAGTCTTAATGTTATTACTATTTGTTCTAACATTTTCATATTTTATTTTATTTTTTAATTTGAATATATGTGTAATGCCTAATACAAAGTTAAAACTATAAATTATTATATTTATGTCGATTTATATGTGATTAACAACTTAAATTGTATTTTTTTATGTTATTCTAACGCTCATTTAACAATATAGCGAAGAAAGTCCGGTGATGCAAGAAGACCGTCTATTCAAGATTTAGAAGACTTGATCAATAAACCCTCAGTACCACTTAAACCTCTGGGAGACAAAGAGGGCCCACCACAAATTGTTGATGTTTCTGAAAGCAACTCCGCTGTTGAAGGTGATATTTAATTTTGAAAATATCCACTTGATATTATTTTATATTAATCGAATATAAGCAATTAGATTTTATAAATATATATATTTTTAATAGATCAAACTGGATATCTCACGGTCCAAGTTGAGGGTAACCCAGCACCGACTTTCAAATTTTACAAGGGAGTCACTGAAATTATTGAGGGTGGTCGCTTCAAGTTCGTCACTGATGGAGAAACTGGACTTATTACACTTTGCATGAGAAAAGTAAAGCCCAACGATGAAGGAAAATATAAAGTTGTTGTTAGCAACATCCACGGAGAGGACTCCGCTGAAATGCAACTCTACGTATCTGGTAAGACTTGAATTTGTGCCGTTTTAAATTTTGGTGTTAATGAAATATTATTTTCTTGATTTCTACACATATTATGTCTTAATCAAAACCTTTATTTTTTTTAATATCACTATATATATATACATTTTTGTACGTATAAAATAAAGATGCCAGCGGTATGGACTTCCGTGCTATGCTCAAGAAGAGAAAGTACGCTAAATGGGGTGAAAAGAAGGGAGATCCCGACTGGGGTGACTTGAAGGAAGTTGAAAAGCCAATACCACCGTTAAAGAAGGTCGAAAAGGTATGTATCTATTTAATATAAAAAGTTTATTATTGTACAAAAACAAACAGGTGGTGATATAAATCCTAAAAGATAAATAAAACATTAAATAAAACGAATTCTTAAATAAAACATTAGAGTTAGTATTATTACATGTATTAATGCAATTATATACATATCCATATCCATAAAAAACAATTAAATTATAACTTTATACTTGCATACATGTAACATTATTAGCTTTTAATAATATAACGAAAAGACAGCTCCATCAGGCTATATTCTTATTCAGATTAGTTTTATTGGTAAAGGGAATAATAAATAAAGGGACAGCGAATAATTTAAAAGCAAAGTTTTAGCAGCGTATCATTCAACAAAGACAAGAGTTAATTAATTCTAAAAATATTATTTACTAGATAGAATGACAAGTCGATACTATGCAATAAGATCTCAGACACAGATTAAAATACCCAAAAAAACAACAATTTCGTTTTTTTTTTAAGTTTTATTTAACTTATGATGAATCTGCGGAACATCGTTTGCATCATTATATTTAATTCTTAGGGATTAGAAACTGGATATTTCGAAGACGAAGGCAATATTGTGGTCGTATCGGAAGGTGTCGAGATGTGTAGATTCCCAGCCGACAAACGCAGAAACTCCTCAAATTGGTCCTGGTTCAAGGTCCTCAACACACCACTCATATCACTGTTCATGCCATCTTATATTTCCTTAAACTTTAAAATTATAAACATATGGTTGATGAGATGCCATTTGTATATTTTGATTTTACACTTATTTAATAAATACTCTTTAATGATTGGGACACATTCAAAGAGACTGACGTAAAACGTCATAATACGACTGCAATATTAAGACGAAATTACTTATAAAAGAAACTAAATACTAATATCTATTATAATGGCTGGTTGGATTACGAGAAAGATACTTGATATATTTCATGTTAGTATGAAAATTCTAAGATAGACTTTACTACGACTATCTGTGCAACATTCTTTATACTACTTGCAATCGTTATTGAACGTATCTTAAAAAGCATCAAACAAAATATTACACTGCTTCCAAATAACTTTGCTTTGCATCATTGTAAATGAGAAAACTTTGAAGGCATATCTTTACGTTTGCTATCAATTCTAGGGTATATATCAAATAAGGAGACGCATGTCTCTCCCCGAATTAATACCCGATTGGCCCGCTTTGATGGAGGCTGTCAAAATAAAGGTTCGATAAAAAGGAGGAATAAAAGTAAAACTTAAAACAGTAGGTTTTCCATTTTATTGGAATAAATGTGTGTACGTATGTATTATACATAATAATAACATGCTACCGGAAATAAATTGACTAAGTATTCACAAAACTGATAATTTAACTGAAGATATTGACTATCTCACTGAAATTGTTCCAATAAAATTGAAAAATCTATTTTAAAACATGGAATGACCTAAAATGATAAACAACTTAACTAAAACTGTCTCCTTAAATTATTATTGCCAATACATTTACATTTATTTAGTCAATGTGGTTATTTTTTGAGAAAACAAATGAAATTGATGATGATATTTTATGGGAGATTTAAATACCAACATAAATAATGGATTTTAAATAACTAGCACAGGGTTTTTTATCACCACTTCACTCTTTTCTATCCTTAACCTTATTTCCAGGGAATGTAAGTGGAATGAAGTTGACGGTCATTCACTTTTCTTGGATTGTTGTCAAATAAATTTGATTTCAGGTTTTTGTGACGTCGGTTTGAGGAGCTTTTGTTACGTCATTTTGTGCTAAAAGTATTCATTTAATATCATTATTAATGTAATTGATGCATTCGATGTAGGCAGATTTTGGAATTTTTATACTACGAAATAGGCAATAGAGGTGCTGGTAGGAAATCGATCCTATATTTTTATGCCTAAGTTATATCACGTATGTACCTACCCTGCTGTGTACGGGATACAGCGTGAAGCTGATTATCACGTATCGTATAAATATATTGTAAGATCGGTAAATACAATCCCTTGGTAGGCTATTGCGCTGTACAGTTGCTTTATAATCACAAAAAGTACATTAAGGATTTGTGGATATTTTGTAGAGATCCCAAAATAGAAGACCATCTCTAGCAGAACTGATTCCAGATTGGCCGGTGCTGCACTCGTTCAAAAGAAACGAGGTTTGACACCGCGTTTGTCGATCGTTAGATCGTTAGACACAATGCATCCTGAATTGTACCACGAAATGCAATTTGTCGCACAAGACTGTTTCACGTCACGTCTCTTGAGCATATATATATCCAGCAAGATTAGAAATGATCGTCTTGCACTGATATCTAAAAATATAATTTGCCAACGAATGACCTACAAAGAATCGATACAGGTTGAATTCGAGTAAGAGTGAGATCGGCTATGGAGAAAGAAATTTATCGATATATCAAGTTCTTTTGCGAACAACATCGTATTATATAAATAGTTATTAAAAGTTTTAAAATATTTCATATCTATTTTTCAACATTCCAATTCTTAACAGGGTTTACTGCTTCGACTACATTTTTTTTTTTGCTTTACATTCGCAACATTTAAATATCATGGTTCTACAGGACAAACCATGTTAGTTATCAGTGCAAGCACTGTATTAATTCGAAATCTTTAGTGGAAACCTAAGTTCACTTATTATATTAAAGCACACCTATAATGTCATTTATCTTTCTCTATCTCCTATCAGGCTCTTCTGCACACATACGACATTTTGCATAGCAGCACTTCGCACCGGGATTTTTACAGTATCATCGATGTATTTTCGTATTTACGACAAAAATAATGAATGATGACAAAACTATACTTAATGACAATGTAATGTACTGTTGAAAAATAAACAATAAAAAATAATACCTATTCATTATTTTTGAGCGATCGTTGTAAACACTGTGAGAGGATATTTTCAGAATCGTCCACTTTCGCACATTTCTGCAATATAAAGGAAATTCCAATTTCTGTACAAACGCATGATGTTTGATTAGGTGGCGATAAATGGGCTGAATTTAACACTTCGGTTATCACGTAAATTTCAATTGTTTCATTCACTTTCATGCATTGTAATCTGTGTCACTTCTGATTATTGTATTGATCAAACAAAGTGTTCAAATGTGAAGTTGAGGTAACGGTTGGTCTGCACATAGCTTTTTGTCTGGAAAGCACTTTTCGTTACTGCACCAATAAAAGCTTATTTTGAATGAGGTCTATTAATTTTTCACACGTTACTTTCAGAAACAAGAATCTTTCTTAAAGCCCCTCGTAGATCAATTTGCAAAAGAAGGCAAAGACAAAAAGGTGACTTTTGAGGCTATTTTCACGAAACCCAATGCGAAGCCAAAGTGGTTCTTCCGTAAGGATGTAAGTTTTAAACAAATTATTTAATGATTACTTAGGAAAAGTATAATTTATATTCAACTGTTTGCAAATCTGTAATCATGGATTTTATTTTTTGCTAGGAATTATTCCCAGGATCTAAATATAAAATGACGAACGAACAAGATTCCTATAAACTGATTATCATGACCCCCAAAGTAGAAGATACCGGTAAGATCACTATAGAAATTGGCGGCATTCATAGTACCGCGTTCTTACAAGTTGAAGAGCCAGACCCTACCTACAATTTCACAAAACCACTTAAGAAGACCCTTACTGGATACACAAAGCACGAGGTTGTATTGGAATGCACCGTATCAAATAGCCTGGCAATTATCTCTTGGTGGAAGGGAGATACAAAGATTGAGGACGGCGAGGAGATGCAAATATCAAAAGACCTGTCTGGTGTTTGTAGGCTGATTATCAAAAAAGCCAAACTTGAAGATGCTGGAAAGTTTACTTGTAAGATTGAAAAGCAAACAGACAAAACTGAATGTGAAGTTAAAATTATTGGTATGTTCACAAAAATAGAAATATTGATTTTTTTTCTTCATCTTCTGGAACCCTGATGTTAAGATACTTCGGCCCCAATAATACACTTCTGTTCCCCACTTTCCGCAAAATTCTGTGGCGGAACTCAACACTGCGAATGTGAATCGTTGCCAGAGCGAAGAAATGAAACAGATAAATATTTTCTCGAGTGGGAATCAAACTCACAACCTGTCGTGTTTATATACAGTCGCACGCTTGTGTGACTTGATCATATGCATTTTATTTCATTTTTTTTTATTTATAAGAATTATATAAATCAGTCATTATAAATATTTAAAAAACAAAATGAATGCATTTAAATGACCTTTCTTTCAGAATATCCATACAAATTTACTAAGGTACTTAAATCGCAACAAGCTATTGAAAAGGATACCATTACACTACTTTGTGAATTAGATGATGCTGCTGGTGATGTCAAATGGTAAATTATAAATTATTCTTATTATGTATTTTTGTGACAATATTCATGTTATTTTTATACTGAACATGTATCAACGTTAATTTATTTCCCAGGTTTAAGAATAATGAACCATTAAAGACAGATAAACGTATTACAATAGCAAAGGAGGGTCGGAAGCGAAAGGTGGTCATCAAGGATGCGAAGGTTACTGACGCCGGCAACTTTAAGTGCGTCAGCAATGCCGACGAGACTGCCTGCGAATTGATTGTCAATTGTAAGATTTACCTTAATTTACATAATATATATATAATTACATATATAATTACAAAAAATAGTAAATAATTAATTATTTTTTATAAAAATATGTAAGTGTTTTGTAAGGCTAAAGCGATAAGACAATTTCTTAAACAAAGTTTGTCAATAAGCTGGAATTTTCACGAGATTATTTCTACATAACTCGTTCAATGCAAAAGATATGCATTTTCAAGTGTTTAAATTTACTATAACAAACTAATTAATTTAAAGACAGACTAGGTGGGGCGTTTTACATTGTCCATTGTTTAAAGCAAATAGACCTAAACGTAATGTGTTCCTAGACTATGGCTGAAAGTCTTCACGTTCAATCGCGTGCAGTAGTTAGTTGTCACGTAATTCGCCTCTGTCGTATAGTTAAGGATTAAAAATATTATTTTTAATTTATATTTTAAAATTGGACTATAAATATATTATTTATATTTATTATTTTTATTTTATTATATTATTATTATTACTTATCTTTGCAGACTCTAATCGCTTCAACAAAAAGTTGAAGGACACAGAAGGAATTGAGAGGGACAAGGTGGTTTTAGAAGTCGAGTTGCAGGATCAAACCGCTGAAGCTGTTTGGTCTTTTAATGGAGAACCCATTGTGCCCAATGAAAGGTAATTAAGAATTTTATGTTAAATTATTACTCGCCACTTAATTATATATACTTATATAATTTCAGTGTTTTAATTATAAAGCCAAGTGATATATTGTATTTTTATTTTTCGTCAAATTATTTTTTTTAATATTTTTTTAGGGTCGAAATTAAGAATTTGGGCGGTGGTAAACACCAATTGATTTTCAACAAACTTGAAATGGAAGATGAGGGTGAAATTCTTTGCGAGTCTGGCAAGCTTAGCTCGTCTTGTAAGCTGATCGTGAAGAAGGGTGAATCTAAGCCCCAAATCGAATGTCCAGATGAATTCCACGGACCAGCGGGACATCAATTCGTTATTGAAGTCCCATTCATTAGTGAGTATTGGTTAACTCAACTAGTATATATTCTTATTATGCTCAAATTGTTCATTTCCTTTCTTTTATTTTATATTGATTTATTTCACATTATATTGATTTTATTTATTAGTTACCGGAACACGGGTATCACCTATCGAAGCTAAACTACTTAAGGATGGCAAACCCTTACCTAACAAAGAAGTCGAAGCAGTGGTAGAACAAGAAAAAATTCTTTTCAAAATCAAAAAACCAACACGGGAAGGATCGGGCAAATATCAAATTAAACTTTCAAACGCCCGAGGAGAAGATTCCAAGGACGTCAATATAGTTATGCAAACGGCCCCAACACCGCCGCAATCTGTTGAAGTCACAGAAGTCTTCCAAACGTCTTGTGTTGTTGCATGGAAGGCTCCTCAAGACGATGGTGGCTCACCGCTTGTTAAATATGTTATTGAAAGACAGGTAAGCTTAGGTTACGCTTGTAGTTTGATTTTATACATCATTATATGATCATCATTATTTTCAATATAATATAATGAAAATATTTTTTGGTTTATTTAAAAAATAATAATGCGTGTACTCTAGTTATCTCATACAACGACAATTTCAATAAACATGTATATTAAAAAGACATCTTATTTCAGGACCTGTCCCTTAAAGCAGCTTGGGATAGCGTTGCGGAAGTTCCTTATGGAGAACCAACAAAGTATAAAGTTGAAGATCTCATTCCAAAGAAGACTTACAAATTCAGAATACGTGCAGTTAACAAAATTGGATCTAGTGAACCTGGTCTTTTCGCCAAGCCTGTGCTTGCTAAGGACCCATGGGGTAAGCATATCATTGTTTTTTTGTTAACTTATGCTTTATATATTTTTTTAAATAATACATTTTTATAATTATGTGATATTTGTTTTTTATAGACGAACCATCTAAACCTAAGAATGTGGAACTCTCCGATTGGGACAAAGACCATGCTGATCTCAAATGGCAAAAACCAGACAACGACGGTGGGGCCCCAATTACTGGATATGTTATTGAGTACAAGGTAATATAACGATAATATAATATTAGATACGTATTGTCGAGGCAAACCGCGGCGCTGATTTCCGCCACTCAACACGCAATGCCTCCAAAAATTCGACGGGAAGTGTACAGCGTGCAGCTGATTCGATTTAGACACATATATTCTAAAGCCGCCAGAAATCCATACTTTTTTAAATGTTTCAAATAATAAAACTATTTATGAAAGACAAATATCAAAAACTAATTAAATTATTGCTTAATGTAGAATCGTGATTATTTTCTCTAAAATTCCAGGAGAAATTCGGCAAAGACTGGGTTAAAGGTGTAGAAGTACCTGGAGACGCTCTATCAGCTACTCAGAATGGTCTTAAAGAGGGATGTACATATGAATTCAGGGTTCGCGCTATTAACAAAGCAGGTCCTGGTGAACCTAGTGACAGCACAAAGCCAATTGTTGCGAAATGCAGATTCGGTAAGCTTAAACCACTTTATAGTTATAATCAAATTATACAAACATAAACGTAGGTATTACACAAAAAATACTAAAAATGAATAGAAAAAAATGCAACAAAATATTTATTTAATTTTTTATTGCAGTTAAGCCTTACATTGTGGGTGAAGGCCTTCAAAGTATGATCATCAAAAAGGGCCAGGTTATATCCTACGATATTAAGTATGGTGGAGAACCTGAACCTGAAGTCAAATGGGTTCAAGGGGAAGAGGTAATTTATCTTCAATTTAATTTTACTTATTAAATAATATGTTCTTCTGAGGAGTCGATACATCTACACATAGCCAATATTGAAATATTTTTCGTATAAAGTCTTTTATTTAGTAGCTTCATCATTCGATTTTTTTTTATTAACCATTTTGAGTATCATTTATATTATTAATTTATTTTATTTTGTCCGCAAAAGAAACGTGGAAAGGCGTACACGGAGAAGGTTAGATGGGTGAAAATAAATGTTGTCGGAATGTTCTAAAACAAAATTACACTTACAATTTACTCTGTATTACACTTATGTGCTAACAATGTAATTTTGTATACAACAATATATAATTATTGTCGCCTTGACATGCTTAACATATATTACTGGTATCGTAAAATTAACTGTACAGATTCTATTTTAAACTGACTGGGCAAGGTATGTCTTCACTGAAACAAGTTGCCAAATTTAATACATGAAATAAAGTAGTTTTAAACAATTCACTATACAGGCTGGAAGTGGAACCACACTTTTAACTACTCTATAAAATTTAGCCTTATATAATAAAGAATTTAAAAAAAATCCCATAAACAAAAAAGAGTTTTTTTTCAAACAAAACAAATAATAAAATTATCGTTTTAAAATAAAACGCCATTTGTAAAGTATGACATAAACACGCACACTAGCGCTTAATAGTATTTTTGTAGTATTATATGTACATGTGTGTCACACGAAATACAGGTATGGATAAAAATCGTGAAATGAAAAAAAAATCCATGTTTAAACTGTTGAGGTATCTTGATTAATTTCTTTGATTGTAATATTTTAACATATATGCTGTTTCCGTAAAAGTATCGCTGATACTTCCACCCTGTATACATCCGATATAGATCCGATGCCAATAAATTTGTTAAGCATTAATACATTAATAATTATCGCATCACTGTTATAATATACATTGTTTATAATATACAATGTAAAAGCTTTCGATGTATTTAATGTTATCTAAATTGAGAGGATGCATTAAGGCGAGTAATATATACAAAACCTTTACATAAAAATCTTATTACACACGCATAAAGGTTACGTCGTTTATATATTGACCACATTATTTCTTACACCATATTTTATGTTACCTCGTTCAAATGCATCGTTTATATGTATTATTATAGTAATGAATCCAAATGTATGTACTCTGTCACAAATCACACAATATTTAACGATTTATTGGGGGCTTTGGGACATGGTCTTCATGGCTTAAAGTATATAACTCCACAAGGCAGTGTTATGAAACTACGAAACTGCTACCGCATTTTCTAACTGGAATCAATGTATGCTCACTAAACATTCGATGTTGTGCAACTGCTGTTTCGTGTCTTGATGGAAAATAATGAACAACCATTTTTTTTTAATTCATTAATTATTAAAAAAAATATTAGGTAGATACTATAATAGTATATACCTAATATTTTTGAATATGAATATTACTATTCCTAAAAAAAAATTTCGATTTTTTAATCTATATATACCATCAAGATATGACAATACGATCTTTAATAAAATGTTATTCTGATATATTTAAATGACACAGGAAATTCGTGACGATGGCGATCGAATCACGATTGATAAATACGAAAGGAACACTGTTCTCACGGTGCGAAGAACGATCAGAGTTGACAGTGGAAAATATAAACTGATACTTACCAACTCTTCCGGCACATGTGAGAGCATCGCTGATGTCGTAGTACTAGGTAATATACGCAACGTTATGAACATATCCTGTATTTCATAATGTCTAATAGCTTATAGTGATAGTAAATAATAAATTATATCATTTTTAGACAAACCTAACAGACCAAATGGTCCCATCGAAATCGCCGAGATTCGTGCCGAGAAGGCAACAGTCAAATGGAAGAAACCAGACGACTGGCAAGGATCCGACATTACTGGATACACACTTGAAAAGATGGACATGGTACGTACTTATAGGAAACTGCATAATACGATTTTATAATTACAATATGCTATAACTTCAAATATTCGAATAAAAAAGTAAAGTGATCGTAGAAAAAATGTAATAGTATAATATTATACTCTTTACTCTGTACCCAAGACTTGCTTTCGAAATATAACTTAAATAAATTATATAATTTCTTGAAAGTTTAATATATTATATATATAGACTGACAAGCAGTAAAAAAAGAAAACTAAAATCGTGGATACAACCCTGTAATATGAGAAAACGAATAATTGTTTACTAAAACACATCACACGTTTGTACTAAATAATCCTGACATATTATGTATTTTTATTTATTTAAAAGGATACTGGTAACTGGGTGCCATGCGGTGAATGCGGTCCTGAGCCCACTGAGTTTACTGTGAAGGGACTCACACCAAATCACAAATACAAGTTTAGAGTACGTGCCGTCAACAAGGAAGGCGAATCCGAACCATTGGAAACTGATGGATTTATTGTTGCTAAGAATCCTTATGGTAAAGCTTTTATTTATTTTATATTTTAAATGAGGAAAATATAGAAATTTTTTTTTTACATTAAAAACGAACGACGTGTAAAGGAGTGTGTCTGTTGTCTTCTGTCATTTGTCAACTGTCATTAGCTTGTATTGTTGAGAGCTAAATTCAAAACAATTTTGTTCTTAAATTCTAATTTGCAATGGCTACTATTATTATAATAATAATTTGTTATAAAAACAGTCCTTTAATAACTACACAGGTGAGAATTTCATTAGTACGGATAAACAAAATCGTAACGATATTAGGAATGAATATTCATATTTTCTTAAAACTGAACAACAAATCGACTTTAAAAGTACTAAATCAAATAAAGAGTAAAAATAATATATAAATTATTTATTATATAATTATAATTTTTTATATATAATATTTATTTATTATAATATATAAAATAATATATAATTATTTGTTTCAAAAGTAAAGTAGTAAAGAACCAGTATCGAAATTATTGCTAATTGTACTCCCTATTTACTATTTAAAATCAGCTTATCTGATTGGTACCGAATATAAAAATACTTGGTACCAATCAGAGTTCTTTTTGAAAAGATATAAGCATTTTTTGTATATTTACTAGATCCATAATAATGTTATTTTTGGGCTTGGCTGGTATTTTGAGTTATGAATATATACATAAATGTAATTTTACTTCCAGTAATTGTTTAATCTTTTATTTGCTTATGAATAATATAATATTTTACAGATCCTCCAAAGGCACCCAGCAAACCCAATATTATTGACTATGACAATATGTCAGTTACACTACAATGGGAACCACCCACTGATAATGGTGGACGACCAGTCCTTGGATATGTTATTGAGATGAAGGACAAATTTACCGCTGACTGGATTGAGGTAATGATTTTTATTAACATTTTTTTTTTTAAGCCACAGTGGGAAATCTTTTGTCTGTAATTGTGAGGGCTGCTTAAATGCCACCTAATAATGATATTAATAATTTCCCGTCAACATGCAACACCTTTAAAATTGGGTGGAAGTGGGAGAAAGTGTCTTACTACAAGGTACACTCTTCTGCTGCTACACTAAATGGACAATGCTAAAAAAGACGTAAAGTATAAATAAAGTATTGTATTTTTTAATATAGGTTAAAAAGACAGAAGACATCAAAACTGAAGCCAAAGTTGAAGGCTTAAAAGAGAAAATGATCTATCAGTTCCGTGTCCGAGCCTACAATAAGGCAGGTGTGGGTGATGCTTCAGAACCCACTGCCAACCACCTTTGCAAGCATAGAAACTGTGAGTAGATCTAATTTTATTCTTATGAAAAGAGTCAAAATTCCAATAAATTCACTGAACATTTTTTGCCAAATTCTGGAGGCAACTTAGTACTTAGTTGCGTGTGTGAAGCAAGAAAATATAAATATTTAATATCTCATTTCCTCCCATGGGAATTGATCCCATAACCTGTTGCGCTTAGTCACTTACCCATGCACTATGACTGGTCTTCATTTTGTTATTTAATTTTATAATAATAATAATATCATTGTGTCTATTAATTGTTATATGACTTTTTGACAACAGTGAAACCAAGAATTGAGCGTCTAACGTTCAAATCAGTGATCATAAAAGCGGGTCGCACTCACAAATGGTCTGTTGATGTCATTGGAGAACCACCGCCGGAGTGCACTTGGTGAGTAACTTATATAATAATTTAAATTAAGAATTTTAAAAGCTAGGAACAGAATGTCTTGACATTATTTCTCTCTGTCTATCCTGCTATGCATAAAAAGATTAAGGCCAAAATTTTTTTTTTTGTAAAATACAAAATTACAACTAAATCTACAACTTGTGTATTGTACTGTAACATGTCCATTGTAAATACTACTTTCTGTAAAACTGGTGTGTCATCATAATCTTCATCAAAGCTTAACATCAAGATGAAGCCGTTAAAAGTTAGCACTTGAGACACAAAAATAATTATAATCCTAATATAACTTTTTTCTCAAAACCACTTCAACTAACTTCCTGTTACTCTATTGTACTTCCATAGGTCATGGCGTGAGAGCGTAAAACTGGTGAATACTGAACGTATTAAGATCGAGAACGTGGACTACCATACAGACTTCACCATCGTGAACGCCGTACGTCGCGACACGGGCAAATATACACTGAGAGCAGAAAATTGCAACGGTTTCGATGAAGAAACTGTTGAACTCACTGTTCTTAGCAAACCTAGCTCACCTAAGGGTAAAATATTTCATTATAGTTTATTTCAGCTGTTGTATTAAGTTATATTTTGTTGAAAATTCTGTATTATTCTTAATTTGTCTGTACATTGCATTTTTACATTTGGGCCCAATACCTAGAACGATTTTATAGTAAAAACTCTTGTATGATCTTTATTCACTAATATATTATGATGGACTCTCGACAAAATAATTGCGCCATAAATTCGATCTTGCCTCTTATTTTTTGAATATTTATGAAAATATATTAAAAATGATTTATTTTATATTCCTTTCTTAATAGGACCTTTGGAAGTCACAGACATCCACGCAGAAGGTTGTAAGGTGAAATGGGAGAAACCAGAAGATGATGGTGGTTCTCCAGTCAAGGAGTATGAACTGGAGAAGATGGACCTTGCTACTGGCAAGTGGGTCCGTGTTGGCAGGTATGTGTAAGAATTTATTTTTTATCATATATATGAGATTTTACTTATTAACTTTTTATTGAGATGATAATTATGAAAGTTGTAATTTTTAATTTGCAAGGTTTCATTTTCGGTATCGTTAATCCGTTCTTTGAGTTCTATATATATATGATCCTAAGAGAATATTACAAATTTCTTATTATTAATGTAGGATAAAAGTTATATTATATAAAAAATGTGTAATAAAGCAAAGTATACACAAAAAAATGTATACGTAAATTTCAAAAATCCTTCACCTAATTTAATTTCAGAGTTGCCGGCGACAAGAAACCCTTAGAATTGGAGGTGACTGGCCTGGAACCAGGTCACCAGTACAAGTTCAGGGTGACAGCAGTCAATGACGAGGGAGACTCGGAACCTTTGGAGACTGAGAAGGCTATACTTGCCAAGAATCCCTTCGGTAAGTTAGCTTAGTAAGATTTTAATATTAAAATTTGTATATAATATCACATTTTATTTAATTAAATTCAGGGTAAAAAAGGTCATAATTTTTGCTATTATTCATGATCAACTTTAAATTCTAGATAATTTGGCTAAACCACACTTGAGGTCTCTTGATTTCACTTAATTTCTAATTTACTTTATCTAATTTAATAAGATAAGAAATATATTAAAAATAAGAGTGTTATGTTCTCCCTTTTAGATGTTGCAGACAAACCTGGAAGTGTTGAAGTGGCAGACCACGACAACCAAAGTGCTACCATCAAATGGGAACCGCCCAAGTCTGATGGTGGAGCTCCCATACAGAAGTACATTATACAGAAAAGACCTAAAGGCGGAGATTGGGAGAATGCTGCTGAGGTATTATTGTATATATTTGTTCGACTTCGTGATGATTAGTGATATTATATTCGTGATATTATAATAGGATAGAGATCGTTTTGTGTTAGAAACTATGTAAAATAGTAACATTTAATGAATAGAATTTTAAATTAATATTTTATTATTCCATCTCAGGTGCCTGGCAATGCAACTAGCGGTAAAGTAGATGGACTGCCCGAGGGTAGCGAATACGAATTCCGCGTGATTGCAGTCAACAAGGCTGGACCATCTGAGGCCTCAGAGCCCACTAAGATGACTACTATTAGACATAAAGCATGTAAGTTTGACATTTCAATATTTTGTAATGTCGTTTTTATTATATATACTTATTGAACTTAAACTTATTTATTGAATATTTAATCTCAAAAATAGAAGATACTTAAATAATTTTGTTGATATTATTATAACCAATTCCTTTTTTGCATTAGTAAAACCACGTATCGACCGTACGAACCTCAAGGCGTTAGCAGTGAGGGCCGGCAAACCGATATTCTTTGATGTCAATGTTAAAGGTGAACCTGCACCTAAAGTGCAATGGTTCCGCAAGTGGAAGAATGAGGAGAAAGAGGTAGATTTTTTTTACAATTTTTTTTTGTTTTTATTTTTTTGATAAAAAAATAAAAAAAAAGAAATCGACATTCTTATGTGATTAATAACTTAATTTACTTAATTCTTTTATTTCACGATATCTTACCACCAGGTCACAGAAAACGTAATCAATGTAGATTACAACACGAAACTCGACATAAAAGAGGCAGTCCGCGCCATGACAGGCACTTACCGTATCCTAGCGACCAACGAGCACGGTAAGGACGAAGCGGAGGTTGAGATCACTGTGCTCTCCTCGCCAAGCAAGCCTGGAGGTCCTTTGAAGGTCACTGATGTCACCAAGAATGGCTGCAAGCTCGCCTGGAAGAAGCCTGAGGATGATGGCGGTGGGTTGTGTTTAGTACAAAGATTTAGATCGATATCATATATATAAAAAAATATTTAATATGCTATTGAATGATGCAAATAATGCAAAATATACGTTAAATTTATACGTATTTTCAGAGGCACTTAAATATTTATCAAATTATTAGGGTGACATGTGAAAGTGATAATCACTATACCCTAGTGTCATGTTTTCTACCTGACCTCTTCGTTTATATATTTACAGCCTAGCATAGCATAGCATATTCTATGAATTACAGGGTTTAAGAATTGTTGAAAATTAATTGTGTATTTAAAATATCCAGGTAAACCAGTAACAGGATACGTAGTAGAGAAACTAAACAAGGCAACTGGCCGTTGGGTGCCAGTGGGCAAAACTGATGATACAGAAATGGAAATTAAGGGTCTGCAAGAGGGCGAGGAGTACGAGTTCAGGGTGAAGGCCGTCAACGATGAGGGCGAGTCGGAGCCATTGAAGACTGATCACTCTATTGTTGCTAAGAATCCTTATGGTGGGTAGTTTTATTATTAATATTATTTTGGTTATGAAACTGTCTTGTTGCAATGGCGCAAGCGCGTTACTGTAAATGCGACGGATGCGAAGTGATCAAAATGTAGTCAAAAATATTAAACATTCTAAAATTTTTTTCTACATTTGTCTGTAAAAAGATAATTTTTAAACTGCGCTATAACAGCAGTTTATTTTACATATTTTACATTCATGTCTATTTTACACTGACACCTTCATTAGTAAATTTAATATAATACTTATATTATTTATAATTTTTCTCTCCCAGATATACCTGGTAAGCCATCAGTACCAACGCTAGAGGACTGGGACGTGGACCGCGTTGATTTGAAGTGGGATGCACCTAAGAACAATGGCGGTGCACCGATCACTGGATACATTATTGAGAAGAAGGAGAAGTATGGACACTGGCAAGAGGCGCTAGTTACTACGGTATGTTAAATGCACTGTTGTTTGTATCGGCAGTAGTAGCTATGATTCCTGCTCAGTGGAATAATTTATTAATATGATTGTTATTCCTTCGCTCTGGTAACAGGAAAGAGCGCGGTGGTGAGACCTGCCACTCACGGAATATCGCGAAAATTTTGTTATTTTTTTATGTTTCCTCACCCGATACAGGTGAAGCATTCAAATAATGAAAAAAACTATTTTTTTTTTTATATTTGTAAAGTTTTATTCCATTAAGTGTGAGATAACATTTTAAAAATGTAAAAAATATTTAATAAATAGCATTCTCTCTTGCCAGACGATAATTCTGAGATAAATCTACAAAGATGCTAACAACATAAATAAGTTACAAAAAATGTATAAGAATTACGACTTAGCTTGATGAGAATGTATGGCTTAGTGGTCTGTGCGCCTAGACGGTTTTCAGGAGGCGCGGGTTTGAGTCCCGCTACGTTCAAATTTTTATACGTTTCTACTAATAAGTATTAATCTAATTTATTCCGAACAGACGCCAGAATGCAAGGCCCGAGTACCAGATCTAAAAGAAGGCAACACCTATCAGTTCAGAGTGCGGGCGGTCAACAAGGCGGGTCCCGGGGAACCCGGCGATGCTACGCAACCACATGTGGCTAAGGCTAGATTCTGTAAGTTTATTTATTTTTTTATCTTATTTTTATTTTTGTAATTACATAAATATAACAAAATTTTTACAAAAATTGTGGCCAATGTTATTCTGTGGCTATATCACTATAAAGGTTCATCTGTGTTCAATTTTTTTTTATTTTGTCGTAAGTAGAACAAACATCCATCCTCACAAACTTTTATAATTATAATATTACTAAAATAAGATTAGTAAGATTGCTTTTCATTTTGCTACGAAGTGCATTTATTTTTATAATTAATATATTTAAAATATTGTTTTAAACTTTACTATTAATTAATTTTAAGATATTATATAAGTCATACAAAATATTCAAGTTGTAGAAAAATATAATGATTTTGTATTTAAATTAAAAATATATTGATTTATCGCATAAAATATTGTTTATTTTAATTTCTGGTTTGTGTAAATTGCCTCGTATACATAAAACGATGTATAAATTTGATTATGACAATACCATTTAGCGATTTGGTTTTTATTTACTTATTAACTATAATATATAATATAATAATTTAATTACCTATTGTAATGTTCTTTTCAGTAAAACCGCATATCAATCGTGACAAAATGGTGGCGGTACGAGTACGCGCCGGTACTACTATCAAATTAGATGTCGACATCAAGGGTGAACCTCCACCGACCAAGACATGGACGTTTGCTAACAAGGTACTGTTCAAATCAGCTTCCCTCGCTAATCATTCTTCTGCACACAGCTGGGTAGGCAGAGGGGACCTAATGTTAAGACACTTCGTTTCCCACATTCCGCCGAGCTCTGAAGGCATTGCGTGTTGAGTGGCAGAACGCCGCGTTTTGCCTCGACACCAGAGCTAAGAAATAGATAAATTTAAATAAATATTTCATCTTCTCGAGTGAAGATCGAACGCAAAACCAATCAGTTTTACAGTCACACTTTGTACCTCTGCGCCATTTCTGGTCTCTGGTACTGTTTATTATATAGCAATTTTGAGAATTGATGAATATAACCAAGCTGAGAGAAATGCTTTTAATAATTGCTTAATCAAACCCAATTCATTTTAATAACAAATGAGAGAAATTTTAATAGAAGCTGCATCTGAATTTGAACATGATGGTTTTGGGTTCGATTAGTAATTGGGGGAAATAAATTATTTTGTTTTCTTCGCTCTGGTGAAACGATAAGGAGTGGTGTTCCGCCACTCAATACGCAAGTTCTTGAAAATTGAGCGGAAAGTGAGAATGGAGCGTCTGTGTGTGTTGTGTGTTGAACATCCTAACATAATAAATAATTCATAATAAAACATTTTTTTACAGGTCATCGAAAACGCACCAGGTTTTAAACTAGAGAACGAAGACTACAACACTCGTCTTCAGATCTTCGAGTCCTCGTGGAAGAACACTGGCATCTACACCCTTAAAGCGGAGAATGACTCTGGTGTGGATGAAGCTACAGTTGAAATTACTGTTCTAGGTTGGTTTGTTGTCTTGTATTTTTTTGTGCTAAGAAATTATTTTTATATAGTGTTTTAAATTATTTATTTAAAAAACAAAGATAATAGTTTATGAATTGTTATATCAATTTGAGAGTTAATATAGTTAGTATTTGAAATTTTCGGGTTAATAATGATCGAGACCGAGATGATTGACAATATATAGTATATTAATATTGTGTACAAATATACACATATGGCATGGTAGACAGAAGTAACTTAGTGTTAAAATGCTAGACAGATCCTGTTTCACTAAGCTACAAAGGCTTCAACATATTAAACATATAATAATATAAATATAATACATTTAAGTAATATAAAAATATTTACTCATGTAACTAACAAAAATTATTTAATAGACAAACCAGGCAAACCTGAAGGTCCATTGGAAGTGTCCGATGTTCACGCGGAACACGTTAAACTCTCGTGGAACAAACCAAAACACACTGGTGGTTTACCACTCAGTGCCTATATTGTGGAAAAAATGGACACTGCCACTGGCAAGTGGAGTCCTGCTGGTACCATTGAGCCGGATGTCACTGATGCCACTGTTACAGGTGAGTGCATATGAGATATATCGTAAGATATTAAAAACTAAATACTAGTATGCTTTATTCAATTTGGACGTTAAAAGCACTTTTCAACAAAACAAATCAAGTTACATAAAAGTGTCAGTATCAGACCTAAGCACAGACTTGATAAGCAGTGGTGCTAAGAAGAGCTCAGAAAAACACAGTTGTGTTTTTATATAGTTATATAATATGTGTTTCTCAGTTTTTAGATTTTTAATTCATTCATCACTGTAATAATCTTGCACAGAATAGTATTTATCTTAAGGTTCACAGCTTTTATTTTTATCTACCGTCGTATTTAAAAGGGTAAGGGGAGAACTTTTTGATATATTAAGACACGTTTTCCGCTTAAAACATGGGAAAAGAAACCAATATTAGTGTTTTTTCAGCTTCACGCTGTATCCCACACACAGCAAGGTAGGCAGAGGGAATCTTGATATTAAGACACTCCGTTCTCTACTTTCTATTGAATTCTGGAGGCATTGCGTGTTGAGAGGCAAAGAAAATAGAAATAAATATTTCACTTCCTCGAGTGGGAATCAGACCCATAACCGTCGAGTTACAGTCACATCCTTGTGCCACTGCGCCACGACGACCTCTTACTATTTCAAATCAGAAATCCAATTTCCAAATAATTTCCAAAAAATTACTATTTTACCATAGTTAATTTAGTTCACATTTTTCATTGCTTTTTCAACTAGTTTTTACTTTTCACTAATTCAATATCACAATTTACAATTCCAGGCTTAGAACCAGGGCGCACATACCAATTCCGCGTAAAGGCATTAAACGAGGAGGGTGAATCCGAACCCTTGGACACCGACCATGGTGTATTAGCCAAGAACCCATACGATGTACCAGCACCACCCGGCCTGCCAGACATCGTGGACTGGGATGAGAAGTCAGCTAAATTGAAATGGGAACCCCCTATAAGGGACAATGGGGCGCCAATCACGGGATATGTTATTGAAGTCATGGATAGGGATAGAGGCGAATTTGTTAAAGTTAGTTTTGTGTTTTTTTGTTATCTTTTTTATTTGTGTGCTTGTATTTTAAACAATACGTTTATAGGTCGTTAGTGTATTGCGCATGGAATATATGGGAAATCTTTACTTTTAGGCTGTGTTTACTTATTTTAAGTCCACTAATATATAATAAATGTCTTGTAAACATAGTCAAATAATTGTTGAATCATCAAGAAAAAAGTTGAAATGATCATACAGCATACTAAAATAAAATTTTACTAAAATAGAAATTTTATATTTTTTGTTAATATATAAAAAATCATAATATAAATCATAATATATTTTGTTAATATATACATCGTTCATCAGGCCGCAGAAATCCATGGAAATGTATGCCAAGGCACAGTGCCAAAACTGGAGGAAGGTAACCAGTACCAATTCAGAGTACGCGCTTTGAACAAGGCGGGACAGTCCGAGCCGTCGGAGAACACCAACTGGCACACTGCTAAGCCACGATTCTGTAAATATATTTGGTTTTGTTGTAATAAATAGAGATTTTCGATAAAGTTCTTTCGTAAAGTTCTTTTAATTTTTTGTCTACATTTTGTAATATAATTTAGTTTTTTAATAAGGTTTTACGAGTGTAAATCAATACGACGTAATTACTATGGTCATTTAACGCAAAATTCATCAATTTCAATAATCGTAAGAAATTTTATAGTTTTCCCTTCCTAAACATTTCTGTTGTATATTTTTGTACATTTCAAGTTTTTTTATCAATACGAAAGTATTATTAAATAGTAATATTTCCCAACAGTGAAACCAAGAATCGACCGTACAAACCTCAACTTGATAACTGTCAAAGCTGGTCTCCCCGTATCGTTGGATGTCAAGGTCTTCGGAGAACCACCCGCCAAAGTCACTTGGCACTTCCAAGGTCAAGAGCTGGCGAACAGGGAGAACCTGGAGATCATCAACGTGGACTATAACACTAAGTTCTTGATGACCAAGTGCAAACGTGCCAATAGTGGCAAATATGTGATCAAAGCTAAGAATGAAGTTGGTGAAGATGAAGCTGAAGTTGAAATTATTGTTGTTGGTAAGTTTTGAATTTGTTTTTTCGTTTTGAAATTAACTGTCGGTTAAAAAGTTATCAATGTATAAACAATAAACAGTTAATGTGAATTAATCGTAAATCATTTATTAAGCGTGATGAGAAAATACTTATTGAAATACTCACAAGCTGTAAAAAGAGTGAATCGATTCATGGTTTTTTGTTAATTTATTTACTAGGCAAACCATCCAAACCCAAGGGACCATTAGACGTAGCAGATGTAACCAAAAACAGCTGCACACTGTCGTGGCAGAAACCAGAAGACGATGGTGGATCTCCAATCGAATACTATGAAATTGAGAAACTTGACCCATTAACTGGTAAGTGAATTTGACAATTTATAAACGATAATAAGAATCGTTAAAGAAATGTCAAGATATTATACAGTTAAGTACAGGTTTAAAATTTTTTCTTAAATATGTGATGTAGGATAAAGTAAAAGATTTTCCTAAAAAGGTTTTTTTATGTTTTAATTAATAACTTTTTATTACATAGGCCTTTTTATCCAAACAAATAAAAAAATCTGTAGAGTGAGTCTTCTGTTGGAATTCTCTCTTCTCTTCTCTCTACAATTAGGAATCCAGAATAAAAATTTAAATACTTTAAAAGTTGTTCCAACATTAGTATGTAGGCTTAACACGTAAATTATACTAAAAATAAATAGGAATATTATAATTATAATTATAATTTTCTATCTCATAGGCCAATGGATCCCATGTGGTACAGCGAAGGACACTAAAGCAAACGTAACAGGCCTACAAGAGGGCAAACCCTACAAGTTTAGAGTGAAAGCGGTGAACAAGGAGGGCGAATCGGAGGAATTAGAAACGGAGAAACCAATCATTGCTAAGAATCCGTTTGGTAATGGACTTTTTTTATTATTTACATTTTCTTAGTAGAGTTTAACACATGATGACATTTTTTGTGGCTGAGTGAGGGAGAAACGACATGTTAAGATATACAGTTCTTCAGTTTTTGACCAATATTCGTCATGGGAATCTCCAAATTCCACAAACACACGAACATACACTTGTTTATATATATATATATATTTATTGATTAAATGTTTCCGAATATTTAAAAAAAACGATTGATTTGTCTTTATTTATATATTATAATAGTAATAATTATGTTACATAATGTAATATCATCAGGCAATAATATTAAGAAATCAGCTTCATGCTGTATCCCTTACAAAGCAGGGTAGGCAGAGGGAACCTAGTGTCAAGATACTCCATTCCACAGTTTCCGCCGAATTCTGGAGGCGTTGCGTATTGAGTGGCGGAACTCTAAAGCCGCACTTCGCCTCGACACCAGAGGGAAGAAATGAAATATATAAATTTGAATGAATATTTAATAATAATATTATTTTAATTAACCTACATTACAGATGAACCAGGTAAGCCTGGTCGTCCAGAACCACGGAATTGGGACAAGGACTTTGTCGACTTGGAATGGTCACCGCCGAAGGAAGATGGCGGCGCTCCCATCACTGGATATATTGTGCAGAAGAGAGAGAAGGGAGAAAGGTAGTGTTTTGCTTAGTTTAGATTAATTTTATGAATTGCTATATGATTGACTTGGAATGGTCGCCGCCAAAGTAAAATGGCGGCACTGTCATCACTGGATAAACTGTGCGGAATAGGGAGAGAAGTAGTGTTTTAATTAGTTAAGATGAATGTTTTGATCTGCTTAGAATTACTTCTGACTGAAAATATAGAAATGATAAATTCGTTTAGTTGTTCTTGTGTTTATTGATATAAGTCAATTTAAAAATGTATTTGACTCAAGGCCAGTTGTGGCGCAGGAACACAAAGTGTGACTGTAAATGCGATGGGTTGTGGATTCGATCAACACTCGCGGAAACGAATTGATTTGTTTAAAATTATATTTCCATGTTTTCACTTTGGTGTTGAGTTCCACTCATTACATAGTGCCTCCAAATTTCGGCGGAAAGTGAGAAACGGAGTGTTTTAATACAAGATTCCTTCTGGCTACCCTGCTATGTGCGGGATAGAGCGTGACACTGATTTATTTATTTTTTTATTTAATTTGATTCAAAACAATGCATATAAACATGAAACTGTTGTTTCTGATAACGTAACATATGACATTAAAGAAAGAGTTTTTTTTATAAAATAATTAATAAATAAAATGTTTGTTTAAACAGGAAATGGGTAGATTGTCTACGTACATCCGGTGAACGTCCCACCGGTCACGTAACCGATGTGGAAGAGGGCCATGAATACCAATTCAGAGTAATCGCTATTAACAAGGCGGGACAGGGCGAGCCCTCGGAGCCTAGCAAGTCTGTTACTGCTAAGCCTAGATTCTGTAAGTATTGTAATTTTTTTTATTTTAGCTATTTACGAATTATAAGTTGAAAGAGTTTTTGTATTAGTAATCTCGTTTTGTTTTGAGAAATATTGCAATTTATTTAACTAGGAAGAAAAAAGAAAGCAATACAGGGTAGCTTTGACAGACCCGACCGATATTTTACACTGTCTTAAAATTTAGATCATATTGCAATTGTGTTTTGGTTTCTCTGGATGTAGCTGATGAAATAAAACAATCATTAAGCAGATTTGTCATATATTACAGAAAAATGGAAAATCAGTCTAGGGCATTTGGTATTAGAATACTTAATATTATTAATAAAACTTAAAAATACGTATAATAGAAACACTTTTAGACAAATTACAGAGCATGATAATGAAGCTAATTTATTCCTCAGAGTGGGAATGGAGCGCAAAACTGTCGCGCTTGTCCTCTATTCCAACTATACAACAATAAAAATTACTTATTTATTTTGTTACCTGTTTTTTATTACCTGATAATATTTCAGTGGCACCCAAGATCGATCGAAAACATCTACAAAGTCGCAAAATCAAGGTCGGACAAACACTTAAGCTCGAAGCTGATGTCAAAGGTGAACCAGAACCGACGATTACATGGACTTTCAAGGATAATACACTCAAGAGTACGGATAGATTGAAGATAGAGAATGCAGACTATCACACATCGTTTTCTCTGCAAAAGTTGACAAGAGAAGATGGTGGAAAATATGTAGTTACTGCAAAGAATGATTCTGGTACTGATTCAGTGGAAATTGAGATTACGGTTGTCAGCAAACCGTCTAAACCGAAGGGTCCTTTGAAGGTAGACATTGTTTTATATATACGAGTATTTTATTTTAACTAGCATTATTTATATCATACACAATACGTTATATGTATGTTATATGGGATCTTGCGATAATATTTGAGATTATATTATAAGTTTTTTGTAAAGTTCATTTAAATTTGAAAAAAATACAGATTACGGATAGGTAAGACCTTGAGGCCAGTCGTGACGCAGGGGCACAAGCGTGAGACTGTAATCATAACAGGTGGTGGGTTCGCTTCTTTCCTCGAGGAAATGAAATATTTAATATCTTCTTGACATAATACGTATTAGTAATCAAAACAATTATATCCAAACCATTATTACTCCTATAAATACAGGTATCCGATGTGAAAGCGGACGGCTGCAAATTAAAATGGGAACCTCCAGAGGATGATGGTGGTGAACCTGTAGAGAGCTACGTTGTAGAACGTATGGACACGGATTCAGGGAGATGGGTGCCCGTTTGCACTACAAAGGTACCCGAGGCTGACGTCACTGGGTTGAATGAGGGCAAAGATTACATGTTCAGAGTGAAGGCGGTCAATCCTGAAGGTGAAAGTGAACCTTTGGTTACGGAAACTGCTACGACCGCTAAGAATCCTTATGGTAAGTTCTTGTTTTGTCATATTTCCTTAATGAGTCATGAATATTGTGTTATGATATATATTTCAATACTAAAGGTGCTTGTATATATTTAATAAATAGACAAATTTTCTTTAACATTTTAAATTAACTAATGATGAAGAATTTGTTTTGGACATATTTAGTATAAATCATTTGTATATATAAAAATTATACTATAAACTAATAACCGTTTACTATAATTGATCTAATAACTAAACGAAACAGATCTCTCTTCTCTTTAAATAGATAAATTGAAATGAACATAAATTTATTAATATTATTTATAATATATTAAAATACCATTTATTAATTACTTACAAAACAAAAACGACTTCACTTACTTAAAATATTGCAAAACGATATAAATTGTAGTCTATGTTATTCTGATGAAGTTTAAAATTTAATCCAAATACGTTTAGTAGCTTTTACTTAAAAATAGAACAACCATCTATTCTTACAAATTTTGACAATATTATTAAGATATAGTCTTCCTATTTCTTGTAAATATATATATATACCTGCTTATTATCTTAACAGGTGAACCCGATCCACCTGGTAAACCTGAGTTCAAGGACTGGTCGGCCGACCATGTGGACCTCAAGTGGGAGAAGCCCGCCAACGATGGTGGTGCCCCCATCACTGCCTACATAGTGGAGAAGAAAGACAGAGATACTGGAAAGTGGGTTAAGGCTGCTGAGGTAAGAGATCTGTCACTGAAATGTCTATTTATAAAAATCAGAAGTCTTATTTACGCGAACAATACACGTTGCAATAGTAACTTGTATGCCATTTTATACAAAAGAGTCAAACATGTGTATTACATATTTTTTATTAATTTAATATATATTTTTATGCCTTATATAAATAGCATTCTACACTCGTTTTCTACATGTAACTATAATTTTGCCAAAATTTCATATTCCGAAGTCCGCATAATTTTCGCAAAATGAGGTACAATATTTTTGCTTCGTTTATTTACATAGATGTAATAATATAATTTCATAATTTATTACTTTTATTAGGTACCCGGTACCAAGACTGAGGCTCGTATCCCCGATCTGATCGAGGGTAAGACATACCAGTTCCGAGTGAAAGCTGTGAATAAAGCAGGCCCTGGAAAGCCTTCTGCGGCCTCTGAGAATTTACTGGCAAAGGATAGATTTGGTAAGTATTTTCAGTCCTTAATAACATTTTCCTTTGAATCGCAATTATGTTCCCTATGGTAGGTATGCCATCTTATCGTATGTTATCTTTAAATAGCTTGGATCATTTGTGGTTGACTGGATTTTGCCTCAGTTCTTCAGGATCTTGGGTGTTTCGGATTTCCCGGGCTCGTCTCTAAAAGAACAAAAATATTAGTAATATGATCAGAAGCCGTGATATCACGCATATAGAACAAATAATAAAAAAAAATATAATTAAAATGTATAAACCCAATTCAATCTCCTCTACACATAAAAAATGTAAGACACGAGCATTATATCCGAATTTAGAATTCCATCAGATATGCATAAATTGAAAACAATATTTGTATTTATTATAATTTGTGTTACAGCCCCGCCGAAGATCGACCGCACTAACTTGCGAGATCTTACACTCAAAGCCGGTCAGAATATTAGGTTAGACGTCAAAGTATCCGGTGAACCTCCGCCGACCAAGACTTGGTAAGTCATCCGCATAAAAAATCTTGGTTAGGCTGAGTAATTTCTATAATTTATCGCCGTCGTGGCATTGTACCTGATTTTAAAGGCGATCGTTGAGACTGCAGTTTGCTGCGGGATATGAGCTATTTTCATTTTCCGTCTCTAGTTATCAGTTTAAATAAAGTTGAATTTTGCTAGAAATTGAACTATTTGGAGAAAACTGTGTCGTTCTGTCTGCGTAAGGCACTTCGTGTCAATCTCTGCCCAGCGGATTTGTTATATATTAGATGCAGCGTAAAAAAAAAATATTATCATGCGTGCTGCATGACAAAACAGAATACCCCTTAATCCTACTTTGATATCCAATTCTTTAGGTTCCACAACAAAGAGCGACTGTCCACTCGCGACGATCTCTCCGTAGACGTAGAGGATTACAGAACTAAATTGTCCGTAGTAGTCGCTTTCCGCAAACACAGCGGTACCTATGTACTTAAGGCTGAAAACAGCAGTGGAAAAGACGAAGCCACTATACAAATCAATGTACTGGATGTACCCGCTAAGCCTGAGGGACCTTTGAAGGTGAGATTTATTAAAAAATATAAAAGTTAATAGGACCATTAGAGAGCATTATATCTTAGTTATAGTTTTAAATGCGATGTTGTGTGTCCTCTTGTAGTCCTGAAAGTTAAGTCCTAATAAAAACTTGTGTCGTCGATTTTATTAGGCTTAATATTGTTTTCCTAATTTTGTAATATTCTGTTTTGGTATGGCTTGTAATTTTTATTAATATAATATACATCTAGAATTTGATACTAGGAACCTACCAACTGTAACATGATAGCGACATAAATAATGTAAAAAATGTATTCTCTCCAGATATCCGACGTCCATAAAGAAGGTTGTACGCTCAAATGGAACCCACCACTAGACGACGGTGGCGCTCCCATCGATCACTACCTAGTAGAGAAACTAGATACAGAAACTGGCAGATGGCTACCGGCCATAAAGACCAAGGACCCTAAAGCGGATATAGAAAACCTGATCCCAGGTCATGAGTACAAATTCAGAGTGTCTGCCGTCAATAATGAAGGTGTCTCTGAACCGTTGGAGGGAGAACAGTCTATTATTGCTAAGAATCCCTTCGGTGAGTATTAGTTTTATTTGTTATTTTGATTTTTATATTTAAAGCGTCGTGGCCTGGTGACATAAGAGTGTTCCCACAAGGATAATGGAATATTGGATATTTTTGATATCCTAGTTATGGTAACAACATAAACGCGATGCGACGCGATCAATGTTTAGAAATTTTAGCACACACCCCAGGGAAAAAACGAATGTTTAACACTAATTCTTCCACCCTCTCTGTTCAATATAGGATCAAGACCTCTGGTTAAATTACTAATAATTTTTTTGTTCTTTTATAGACGAGCCAGGTAAACCCGGAACACCAGAAGTCCTGGACTGGGACAAAGACCACGTGGACCTCAAATGGTCCAAACCAATCAAAGATGGCGGTGCACCTATCACTGGGTACATTATTGAGAAACGAGAAGTTGGGTCGACCAAATGGGTGAAAGCTTGTGAGGTATATTAACTTTTTTTTATTTTTTGATTATATTTTATTGCTTGTGATAAAAGTGGGGTAGGTTATACTTTCGTCTCATTTTTAGTATGACTTAGTTTTAAGCTTAATCGGTAGTTACTATGAAAATAAGAAATAATCGAAAATGGAAACAAGTTTAGAGACCTTACAAGTGTTATGTGTACAATACAATGGGAGTGACAAAGAATCTTTAATAATAAAAAAATCAAATATTGTTTGTCCCTCTTTCCCTCCTAGGTTGGACCTAACGACAATGACAAAGCAACTGTACCCAATTTAGATGAGGGTACTGAATACGAATTCAGAGTAAAGGCAGTGAATGAAGCTGGACCTGGAGAACCAAGCGATGCCAGCAAATCTGTTACTTGCAAGCCTAGACGATGTAAGCTTAAAAAACAAAAAAAATACATTTTGATAGTTTAATTCGGTTTTTGAAAGTTATAACACAATGAATAACATAATATATTACATAATGAATAAAAACTTTATTAAAATAAGACATTTTTATATATTTTATCTTAAACACTTGGTATTATATATATATATGGTAGTTGTATTAGTTTTTTAACAAAACAAGTTATTGAATATTCTTCGAAAATTTTTGCAATTTTCAAAAAGAAGAAATAAGAATATTTTTTAATAACTATAATTTTTTTTTTTAATAATATTTATATCCATTTTTCAGTGGCACCTAAGATCGACCGTCGTAACCTCCGTCCAATAAAGGTTCATGAAGGTGAACCCATATCTCTCGACGTTAAAGTGTCTGGTGAACCCGCGCCTGAAGTCGCTTGGTCGCTCAATAGCAAGATTGTTAGCAGTGGAAATGGTCTTAAGTGTATGTATATTTGTTACTTTTTTTTATTTATTTATAATTTTAATTTTTTTTTTTCGGACTGTAGTATAGTGTAGTTTCGGACTGTCTGTATTTTTTAAAAATATAACGATTAACAACAGTTGAGAAAAATTATAGTATATTTGTTATTTATCTACTGAAAACCAATAATTAAAAGAAATACTTTTGCAGTGGTAAATGTGCCTTACCTGAGCAAATACCAGCATTCAAGTCCGCGTCGCAAGGACTCTGGAACATATAAGATACAAGCCACTAATAAATACGGACAGGACACAGCTGAGGTCGAGATTATTGTTGTTTGTGAGTATTGTCTATTTTGTCTTTTTTAAATAGCATGGGGTGGATTTCTGTTAAATAAACAAAACTGTGTTATCTTAAGTTTATGTTTAAGATTTGTATATCAATTTTTTTAATGTATATTTTAATATATTATATTTGATTTATATGGATTTGTCATCGACAAAAATTGTCTTTATTAAGTTATAGTAGTTTTGTCTAAAATAAAATAAAATATCTAAATTTAACCTCTTAACTAACCACTTTTACAGCTAAACCCGACAAACCAGAGGGTCCACTAGAAGTCTCCGACATTCACAAAGATGGGTGCACGCTCAAATGGAAGAGACCCAAGGATGATGGTGGTGAACCCATCGAGAACTATGTGGTGGAGAAATATGACCCCGAAACCGGTGTATGGGTACCCGTTGGAAAAACCTTGGGCAATGCACCTGAAATGGAGGTATGTATAGGCTTACAAAATGTATTATAATCTTAAGGTATTTTATTCTTAATAAGGAAAGGAAAATATTTATGTTAGCTTCGGGTATCCCGCATATAGCACGGTAGGAACGTTGGGAAACCCCCAATTTCCGAGATATTGCACATTGAGTAGCAGTTGCAGATCTCAACACTATCTTCTTATCAAACCAAGAAGAAATAATTGATTACCCGGAATTTGAATTGAACCCATAGCTAAAAACGTTTGGAGTTGCTGTTGTACATATTTAAAATTTTAATTATATTAATTTGTTATATTGTTTAAAATTAAAGTTTTTGTAGTAAAATATTGATATATTTTTAATAGGTTGACGGTTTAATCCCCGGTCATGAGTACAAGTTCCGTGTAAAAGCGGTCAATAAGGAGGGCGAGTCAGAACCATTAGAGACATTCGGTTCTATTGTCGCTAAAGATCCATTTAGTAAGTGTATTTTTTAAGATTATTATGTATTCCGCATATTGCGAAGTAGACAGAGTAAGCATATTGGTAAGACATTCCTGCCCCATTTTTGTCAAATCTTTAAGACATTGCGTGTTCAGTGGCGAATCTAGACGTCATTCTTTGTCTCGGTGCGAAATGAGAATAATTCAGTACTCCAAGTAGAAATTGAACCCACAAATGTCGCGTCAGTCGCTGTGCCACTACGATGCCTCTAATACAATATATAATAACAACTAAACTTTATATATAATTGTGTTCTTTAGGTGTTCTATAATATATAAGTAATCTGTAGAAGTATTAAGAATTAATAAAATATTTCACAGATTGTTTCTCTATATATGAATAAATAAAATGATAATAATAAAACATTTTTGTAACAGCTGTCCCAGATGCTCCTTCCACTCCTGTGCCAGACGACTGGTCGGCCACGCACGTGGACCTCAAGTGGGAGCCTCCAGTGTCAGACGGAGGGTCACCCATCATTGGTTACATTGTCGAGAAAAAGGATAAATACAGTCCGCTATGGGAGAAGGCGATAGAAACGCATACACCTACTCCCAGTGCTACGGTTAATGGGTAAATACGATTCTTTTTAGTCTTTTTTTTTTCAAATGCCCTCAGCTTCAACCTTCAATACGAGACCACGGGTCAATCAATATTCGATCGATCGACGGCCGCAAGCCGAGGTGTCGCGTCTCACAGGAAATGCCCTTGTTGCCGCTGCTGCACTAAATTAGTTAAAAATATTTAATAATTATTTTATTTTGTCATACATAACATTTACCAAGCAATAAAACTTTTCTTACAGGCTAATAGAAGGCAATGAATATCAATTCCGAGTGATCGCAATCAACAAAGCTGGCCAAAGTAAACCTTCAGAAGCCAGTAAGAACTTCATCGCCAAACCCAGGTTCCTGGCTCCAAAGATTGACAGGAGACACTTACGTGACGTGACTTTGTCTGCTGGGTCTACATTAAAATTGGAGGCGGCCATCACTGGTGAACCAGCTCCGGCTGTAGAATGGAGGTGTGTTTTCTGTCTTTATGTTCTGTTCTGTTTCTTACATATGAAGCAATTATAGAGATAATTGACTGACTCATCAACTTTGAAAACTGAAATTTTAATTTTAGGGTTTGTTACTGGATTGTACTTAGAAAAAATAAAATATTTTTCAACTCACAGTACCTACAAACATACACTAATCAATTCCCATACCCAACCAGATACCAGAACATGCCTCTGCGGCCCTCCAAGGCGGTCGCGATCGACAGTCCGGACTATTTCACCAAGCTGGTGGTGCGGCCCGTGCGGAGGGACGACTCGGGCGAGTACACCGTCACGGCGGTCAACTCTAGCGGCAAGGACGTGGTTACTATCAATGTGGTGGTCACCGATAAACCTGCTAAACCTGAAGGACCGTTGCAGGTAAGCTTCGCCTTATTTCTAGTGTAGGAGGGCAGGAAGGGTTCTAGTCAATGCTCCTAGTGTTCAGTTTTGTTGACTTCTGGAACTCAATGTCGCAGCTTGGCTTGTTGCCAGAGCGCAAAAATGAAAGAGAGATTGAGTGGGTGTCAAATTTACACAATTCGCGGTTTTAGTCAAACGCGGATCTACTGGTCCTACTGCACCGCAATGTTCGATGTTTGTATTGGTTATAATGAACGATATAAGTTTATTTAAGATATTTTTTGGAATGAAAATATCCATTTAAATCCGAAATTTTAAATGTTCACCAAATCTGTTACATTCTTTCAATTAACAAAAAGACCAATTCTAGAAGAAATGGAATAGGTTAAAATAGGTTTCATCGAAGTGATTGACATTATATAATGTAATATATAATGCAACAATATTTTTTACAATTCAAACCTGTTATAATTTAGTTCCTGAGATAAAATCGTTCAGACCATTTTTTAAGTTTCATAATATTTTTATCCTTATTTTATACATTACTAATACTTACATAATTATTATATTCAGATTTCCGACGTCCACAAAGACGGGTGCACGCTCAAGTGGAAGAGACCCAAGGACGATGGCGGTGCACCCATCGAGTATTATCAAGTGGATAAATTGGACACCGATACTGGCGTATGGGTGCCTTGCGCGAGGTCGGACGAACCCCGTGAGTATATAACTTGAATATTTCTCGTCATTTCTTCTTGAAGTATTTATATAAATTTATATTTCCATTTCTTCGCTCTGGTATCGAGGCAAGGTGCGGCGTTGAGCTCCGCCACTCAGCACGCAATGCCTCCAGAACTCGGTGGAAAGTGGCGAACGGTGTCTTTACGCTTAGTTCCATCTGCCTATCCTGCTGTGTGCGGGATACAGCGTGAAGCTGATTTTTTTAATTTCTTCTGATGATATTTTTTACGTCGTAAGCAATTTTTTAAATATTATTTAATGATCTTTATACAGTTACTTATAATTTTAATTCTCCTCAGGTTGCGATGTGACCGGTTTGACTCCCGGCAAGGAGTACAAGTTCCGCGTGTCGGCTGTCAATTCCGAAGGCGAATCTGAGCCTCTTATTTCAGAAGAGAAGATTGTAGCTAAGAATCCATATGATGAACCTGGTAACTTTTTTTATGTCTTTTGCAAATGGAATTCTAATATAGTAATAAATTTATAAAAAGAACAGTTACTGGTCCCTTTTTTGATTGATATTATTTTCAAGGCAATGATTACCATCCAGTAAATATGTTTTAGTATTAACTGACGAACAGATAAAAAACCATTCAACTATAATATAAAATCTTATAGAAAGTCTAGAAACTTACAAGAAATATTTAGAATTCATATATCTACATGTAAGATTACATTTTTCAGGTGCACCCGGCACTCCATCAGTCACGGACTGGGATAAGGACCACGTGGACCTCAAGTGGACACCGCCACAACAAGATGGCGGCGCTCCCATAGAAGCGTATATAGTCGAGAAGAAAGACAAGTTCGGTAACTGGGAGAAGGCCTTGGAAGTACCGGCTGATAAAACCGCATGCACTGTACCGGATTTGGTTGAGGGACAAACTTACGAGTTCCGGTAAGATGTTTATTATTTCGACTTTTTTCTGCCATTTTCACGTTTTATCCCGTGTTGAGCAAGTGAGCAAGCAGGCAGTGAAAATCCTGAACTCTTTGTTTACCGTTATATATGTATATTATACCGAATTTCAGATACTTTAAATTAAATGTATTTTAAAATAAAGCCAAACTGGTTATTCTTATTATTTTAAAATAACTAAGAAATGATAACTAAGAATCCTAATATTTATCCAATAAGCTGAAAAAAATAATAATTAGAAATTTTATTTATTTTTTACGATAATTGTTAATAATAATACTCGTATATTGAAATAAATATGCTTGGTTTATTCTAACGTTACTACATTTTTTATTTCAATTAAAATAAATACTTGTATCTTTTCTTATTTATCATATAAATTAATTTAATAATATCTTTTTTCTCAGCGTCCGTGCCGTAAATAAAGCAGGTCCAGGAGTACCCAGCGACAGCACACACCCCATTGTGGCCAAACCCAGGAATTTGGCACCTAAGATTGATAGAACAAACCTTATTGATATTAAGATCAAGGTCGGACAGAAGTTCGGATTTGATGTTAAAGTGAGTGATCTTAGTTTATTTTTAACTTCACACTGAGTCTCGTATAAAGCAAGGTTCTTGTATAATGGCAGTTCCACACGAACCGTCCAATTTTCTAGATATTGCATATTGAGTCTCGAACCCACAACAGTTTACAGTTCGAATGTAATGCTGCGTCACGACGGCCATAAAAACGTTCCCGTTTTAAATTTTTACTCATTTGTTACATTTACTTATTTATTTATATTATACTATAATATCAAATAAGATTAAAAGTATCAGTAATTTATATGAATAAAAATTACAGGTAACCGGTGAACCGATGCCTGAAACCAAATGGTTCTTGGGCAAACGTGAAGTGAAATCCGGTGGTGAGATGAAAGTACAGCATTCCGACTATAATACTAAATTAAATTGTAAGTCAGCTACACGAGCAGATAGCGGCAGATATACGATAACCGCGGAAAACGCAAATGGCAAGGATGTCGCTGAAGTAGAAGTAATAGTGCTGAGTGTGCCCAGTCCTCCTGGTGGACCACTTAAGGTTGGTTTTCTTTTTTTTTTTGTAGTTTCACTTTGAATCCCACATATGGCGGGGTACAGAGAGAACCTAGTGTTAAGACAATCTGTGTTTCACTCACCGCCCAATATATTACTTGTTGGGCGGTGCGCTGCGTTTCGTTCACTAGAACGGAGGAATGAAAATAATTGAAATATACATTATTCTTAACAATATTTCTTATAGACTCGGTTAGTTATTTTTGCATTTTTAAATAAATGTTACAATACACACGAATCATCGCTGCACCGTCCCGTTTGAAACGGAACAGCAATGATTCATGTATATGCAATCCATATTAAATATAATTTCCACCGAGTTTTTGTTTTTTTTGAATCCACAACGATGACGTTTACGGTCAGACGCTATCCCACTTAGCCACGCTTTTACTAAAAAATATTGTAATATTTGGTTTTATGCATTTTACGAATTCTTTCTTTTCTCGCTCAAAAAATATTCGTTTATTGTTAATAAATCCTTGTTTTATTAAGTAGGTAGTTTCTTTTTTTTATTATTTCTTTTTAATATGTCCATTTCTCTTCAGGTATCAGACGTACATGCAAACGGCGCTAAGCTCTCCTGGAACCCACCAGCGGACGACGGCGGCCAGCCCATAGAGAAGTACGTAGTGGAACGTATGGACGAAGCCACAGGCAGATGGGTGAACGCTGGAGAGACAGATGGACCTGAGACCAGTTTAGCTGTGGATGGTCTACAGCCCGGACACAAGTACAAGTTTAGAGTTCGTGCTGTTAATAGGTGAGAAATATTTTGTTTTAATGTAATTGTTTGGTTTTTATTTGTAGTTTACTTGTTAGAATTGATAATTAGAACTAGTATATCCAATATTTTTTTTAAATAGCAAGTCAATGTATGTGAAATGATTATTTACACACTTTGTTTGAGTCTCTTGTAATGTTTACAATACTAAAAATACGCAAATGACTCATATTATAGAGGCAATGTTGGCGGCACAACATTTGGCTATAAATGAGACCGGTCCCTTCGAATGAGAATCGACCTACGCTCGATTCCCATTCGAGGGGAATTAATTATTCTCAATTTCTTGTTATGTTTGTGATTAAATAAAAACTTGATTGGTCCCTGATTACTCAATCAACGAACAAGAAACAACCAACAAAGAAACAAAGAGTCCACTCGGCTTCTGTATCATTTTATATTTTATTATTTATCTTTTAAAATAATTCTTCAATTTTTTTTATTATTTATAAAGAAATCTAATATATGTAGCAAATAACTTTACGTTTCATTTACAGACAAGGCAAATCCGAACCACTCACTACACCTCATGCCACTGAAGCCAAGAATCCCTTCGACGTGGCTGGTAAACCAGGGACACCAAGGATCAAGGACTTTGACAAGGACTTTGTGGAACTGGAATGGACCAGACCAGATACGGACGGTGGTGCACCCATTACGGGATATGTTATTGAGAAGAAAGATAGATTTGCACCCGATTGGGAGGAGTGTGCTCAGGTATGTTTCGTTTTTTTTTAACCAGTAAGTAGTTTACTTTTACCTCGACTGATTGATGCGACGACGTAAAGTTATATATATAAGTTGTCTTTTAGTTATTGTTTTTATAGTTATAAAACCAATACTCTTGTAATAAGAAAATAAATTATTATGATATATTAATACTCGCTAATAATAATTTATATTGCAATGTCTTATTTAGAACATTATGAAATAATAATACATTATTGCTTGCTTTACAGATTGAAGGTGACGTTACATCTGGTAAAGTCCCAGATCTTATTGAAGGTAACACGTATGAATTCCGTGTCCGCGCTGTCAATAAAGCCGGCAAAGGTATACCTAGTGACGGAACCGCACCACACCTCGCTAGGCCTAAGAATCTGCCACCTAAAATCGACAGAAACTTCATGTTCGACATTAAAGTCAAAGTCGGACAAAACTACGAACTTGATGTACCTGTTGCTGGAGAACCTACACCCACCAAGGAATGGCTCCACGGAGACAACCTTGTTCTTAACACTGACAGAATTAAGATCGTTAATGATGCTCATAGTACGAAGATCAGGGTGATTGACGCTAAACGTGCTGACTCCGGTACATACACTCTTAAGGCTAAGAATATTAATGGTACGGACTCGGCTACGGTTAAGATTGTAGTTATGGATGTCCCACTGCCGCCCGAAGGACCATTGCGTGTGGATGATGTTACAAAATCAGGATGCAGTCTAAGATGGAGGCCGCCCAAAGATGACGGTGGCAGCGAAATAACACACTATATCGTCGAAAAGATGGACCAAGAAAACCTTAGATGGGTCCCAGCTGGAGAAGTCCAGGGATGTAATATTCGAATCGATCACCTTATTGAGGGACACGACTATAACTTTAGAGTTCGCGCTGTCAACAGGCATGGCGAATCTCAGCCACTGACAGGCCAAGAACCTATTACTGCCAAGGATCCCTACGGAACACCAGACAAACCTGGCACACCAGTTGTCAAGGACTGGGACAAAGATCACATGGACTTGGAATGGGTACCACCAAAGAAGGACGGTGGCTCACCTATTACTGGGTACATCATTGAAGCCAAGAAGAAGTACGGTCCGTGGGAGCTTGCTGCTACAGTACCAGGAAACCAGACAACAGCAACAGTTCCTGGTCTTCAAGAGGGAGAGGAATATGAATTTAGAGTCATTGCTGTCAACAAAGCCGGAAATGGCGAACCTTCCGATGCTTCCACGCCTCAAGTGGCTAAAGCGAGATTCTGCGCACCGACGTTCGACAAAACACTGTTGGCAGATAAAACAGTTAAAGCTGGACAGAGGATTCAGTATGAAATCCCGATAGAAGCATCTCCGAAACCAACAGTTGAGTGGCAGATCAATGGCAAAGTTGTTCATCCCTCCGACAGAATTGACATTCAAATTTTGCACAACAGGGTCATCCTAGACATTCCATTCTCCGTCCGCTCTGACGGTGGAGTTTATAAATTGACCCTCAAGAATGATCTCGGAGTATGTTCAGCGAGTGCCAACGTGACGGTTTTGGACAAACCATCTCGACCAGAGAAGCCACTAGTTGTGTCAGACGTTACCAAGGACTCTTGCTCGCTCTCATGGAAAGTACCTTTGGACGACGGTGGATCACCAATCCTGCATTATGTCATCGAGAAGATGGACTTATCAAGAGGCACGTGGTCGGACGCCGGCATGAGCACTTTCTTATCACATCAAGTGACAAGGCTTATTCATATGAAGGAATACTTGTTTAGGGTTAGCGCTGTTAACGCTATCGGACAATCCGAGCCCTTGGAATTAGATCGCGCTATTGTCGCAAAGAATGAATTTGACGAGCCTTCCGCTCCCGGCAAACCAGAAGCCACTGACTGGAGTAAGAGCCATGTAGACCTGAAATGGACTCCGCCTAAATCTGATGGAGGTGCTCCTATTACTGGATACATTATTCAAAAGAAAGAAAAAGGCAGCCCATACTGGGTTAATGCGGCTCACGTACCACCTGGCCAAACTACAGCTACCGTACCTGATTTAGTTGAGGGCCAAGATTACGAGTTCAGAGTTATTGCATTGAACCAAGCCGGGCAGTCCGAACCTAGTGAGCCCTCGGATATTATTACAGCCAAGGATAGATTTGTTGCTCCTAAGATATTGACACCGCTTAAAGAAATTCGCATTAAGGCTGGTCTCATTTTCCATATCGACGTCGACTTTATCGGTGAGCCTATTCCTGAAGTTAAATGGACTTGTGACGGAAAAGCGGTTGTAACAAACGAGAGAACAACCCTTACATCTGTCGGTCACCACACAATTGTTCACACTGTCAACTGTAAGAGGTCAGATGCTGGAAAATATCACTTGACCTTGAAAAACGATTCAGGTTCTGATGAAGGTAGCTTTGACTTAATCGTTTTGGATGTACCTGGACCACCGCAGCCACCATTCGAATACGAGGAAATTACTGCCCAATCTGTAACACTGTCATGGAAACCGCCTAAAGACAACGGTGGCAGTGAACTTACTGGATATGTTATTGAGAAACGAGATTTGACCCATGGTGGAGGCTGGGTACCAGCTGTTACATATGTTAACCCTAAATACAATCACGCGACTGTACCTCGTCTATCTGAAGGCACTAAGTATGAATTTAGGGTGTTCGCCGAAAACCTGCAAGGACGATCTGAACCTTTGGTCACAGATAAGCCTGTCGTCGCTAAGAATCAATACACTGTCCCTGGAAAACCAGGCAAACCAGAGCTCGTTTCTGCAGACAAAGATCACATTAAGATTAAATGGTCGTCACCGATTTCCAACGGTGGTTCCAATATTCTTGGCTATGATGTTGAAAGACGCGACAAAGCAACTGGCAGATGGATTAAGATGAACAGGGAACCTGTTAGATTCAATGAGTACAACGATGACCGAGTACAAGAAGGTCACCAGTACGAATACAGAGTATCAGCTGTTAACTTAGCTGGACCTGGACAACCTTCAGACCCATCAAACGTTATTATCGCTAAGCCAATGAAAGAAAAACCGAAATTATGGCTGGATGGCCTTGTTGGTCGCAAGATAAAGGTCAGAGCTGGTGAACCCATCAATATAAACATTCCAATTACTGGTGCACCGACACCCAAGATTTCTTGGACAAAGGGAACCGTTCCAGTTGTACCATCACATAGAATTTCCGCTGAAACAAAAGCTGAAGAAACTAAACTTAGCATTGAAAAATCAACAAGGGAAGATGCCGGTAAATACACAATTACAGCTTCGAACGAACACGGAAAAGATTCCGCTGATATTGAAGTTATTGTGGTCGACAAACCTGGAATACCTAAGGGCCCACTTGTTTGCAACCCAGTTACTCATGAATCTATGAGCCTTTCATGGCAACCGCCTCTAGACGATGGTGGTAGCGAAATCACTGGTTATGTTGTTGAAGTTGCTGAATATGGAGTTAATGACTGGCGCACGGTTGCTGGATTCTGTCCAAAATGTTCCTTCACTGTTAAAAATTTGACTGAAGGCAAGAAGTATGTGTTCAGAGTTCGTGCTGAAAACTTATATGGTGTATCTGAGCCACTGGAAAGCAAACCAATTGTAGCTAAACTGCCATTTGATCCACCAGATGCCCCTGACACACCTAATATTACTGGTTACAGCGCAAACAGCTGCTCAATTGAATGGAAACCACCTGCAAACAGTGGCGGCAAGCCTATTACTGGATATTACGTTGAAAAGAGAGAACGTGGTGGTGAATGGGTTAAAGTTAATAACTATCCAACACCCAACACTTGTTACACTGTTCAAGATTTGCGTGAAGGAAACCGTTATGAATTCCGCGTTATAGCTGTTAATGAAGCCGGCCCAGGAAAGCCAAGTAAACCCACCGAACCGATTATTGCACAAACACCGAGACTTAAGCCTAGCGCACCAGAAGCACCCAAACCAGACAGAATTACCAAGGACTCTGTTACATTGTCCTGGAGGCCACCAAAGAGTGATGGAGGATCCAAAATCAAGGGTTACATTATTCAACAGAAGACCAAAGGTGATAAGGACTGGAAAGATGTCAATGACGTTCCGATTCCAAGTCTTGTGCATACAGTACCAAAACTTAAGGAGGGCGAAGAATATCAATTTAGAGTCATTGCTGTTAATGACGTGGGTAATTCTGAGCCAAGCAAACCCACTGGCGATATTACAATCGCTGAACAACCTAATAAACCATGTATGGATCTCGGTGGTGTTCGTGATATTACTGTACGTGCTGGAGAAGATTTTTCTATTCACGTACCATACACTGGCTTCCCACAACCGACAGCATCTTGGTTTGCTGATGATAACTTATTGGATGTTGTAGGTGATTCAAGAATATTCCAGAAAATTACGCCCGACTCTGCATCTCTCGTCGTCAAGAATGCCAAGAGATCTGATGGTGGTCAATACCGCTTACAGTTACGTAATCCATCTGGCTATGATACTGCAACCATCAATGTACGTGTTCTCGACAGGCCCGGAAAACCAGAAAATCTTCGCGCAGAAGAGTTTGAGGGTGAAGCTCTCACATTGTACTGGAATCCACCAAAAGACAACGGTGGCGGTGAAATCACCAATTACGTTGTTGAAAAACGTGAAGCTCGTACACCTAACTGGACAAAGGTGTCTGGTTATGTTACAACACCGTTCTTACGGGTGAAGAATTTAACTGTTGGAAAGAGCTACGAATTTAGGGTCATGGCAGAGAATCAATACGGTCAGTCTGATCCAGCGCAAACTGAAGAACCAATCAGAGCTAGACATCCATTCGACCCACCAGGAGCACCTGGCGCGCCACGATCAGTCGAAACCACTGAATCGTCTATTACGATTACTTGGTCGAAACCACGCCACGACGGAGGGTCACCAATCACTGGCTACATTTTAGAAAAGAGATTAATCACTGAAGACAAATGGACCAAAGCATCTCATGCACATATTCCAGACACCACATACAAAGTAACAGGATTAATTGAAAATCACGAATACGAATTCCGTGTAGCTGCCGTAAACGCAGCTGGTCAGGGACCGTTCTCGCAGAGCTCCGACGCGATCCGCGCTTGTGCACCGCCGAATGCGCCGCGCATCACTAGCGACCTCAGCCTTAGGGACATCACTGTTATTGCTGGTGAAGAGATTAAAATCACAGTGCCATTCACAGGAAACCCTAGGCCAAAGGTAAGGAAAAGATTTTTAAAACTCATAAGTAGTATACTTTACTGAAAATCTAGCCATATTATAGAATTCGGATCCTCCACCATCATGCTTACTTACAGTCAGACGGTGTTCGCTACGATTTCTGCTATTTTTATTTATTTTAATAATTTGTAATTAACGACGTCATATAAACAATACAATAAATTTCCAGGTATCGTGGATAGTAAACAACGACGAGGTGTTCCCCGATCACCGTATAAGATTCGTCACATCTGATATCGACACGGTGTTCATAAACTCTAGCGCTAAGCGATCTGACACCGGCTCCTACACTGTGCAACTTATAAACAGTGAAGGCTCGGATAGTGGTACTTGCAGAGTAAGTTTTATTTTACTTAAAAAAATTCACGTTCAAATAGATTTATTTATTAAATTTTTATGTAACATAAAACAGATCTCCTATTATGTTAATTTGGCAAGAGAGAGGCTACATTCGGATATTGACTTAAATATAATTTAATATATTTGTACTACAAATAAAGTATAACTTATGTATAGCTCATTGTTAATAACTCATTGTTATACGACAAATATTCTTTGTATATTTTTTATATTATTTCTCATTCCACGTGTTTTATAAACATTTCTAATGATATTTAAAAAAATCATATTTGTATTTAGGGCTTCTAAATTTTCCAATTAATGTCCTTTAAATTAAATTACTCAAAAAAAAAATTTTTTACAGGTGTTAGTAGTGGACAAGCCTTCCCCACCGGTGGGCCCACTCGACGTGTCCGACATTACTCCGGACACGTGCACGTTGTCATGGAAACCACCGCTAGACGACGGAGGATCTCCAATCACCAATTATATTGTGGAAAAGATGGACAATACTGGAGTAAGTGTATGAAATAGAATTTCAACTAAGACTAGATCGCGAAGCTATCGATCAATCGGTATTGTTTTAATATTCACGTTATTATTCTTTTGTATGCTTTTTTCCTATAAGATTTTTCACTTGCACATCTAAGATAGATATTATGTTTCGGCTTATGAAAAAGGTGATGAGTTCATCTATTCTATTTATTATTAATAATATTTTAAAGTTATTATTATTATGTTAAAATTTGTGAGAACAGATGTTTATTCCATTTTTAACCAATATCTCCTAAACTGATTTAAAGGAAACTTTACAGAAATATAGGTTATACATCATAACTAGGCTACAAATTATGTATTACATATTATAATATGCATACAATATAATAACAATAACGTTAATGATGTGACGTTTGGTTCGCTAGTAAAGTTTATATGACATTTAAAATTAGATTCTTAATTTGAATACTAGAAGGTAGTATTAAAAATTACTTTTTTTTGCTTCATGCTGCACACAGCAGGCAAGGCAGGGGGAACCTAGTGTTAAAACACTCCGTTCGTCACTTTCCGCCGAATTCTAGAGGTATTGCGTGTTGAGTGGCGGAACTCAACGCCGCCCTTTGCCTTAGCACCAGAATGAAGAAATAAAAATTTAAATTTTAAATAAACATTTCATTTCCTCGAGTAGGGATCGAATCCACAACCAGGCGGTTTACAGTCACACTTTATATCCCTGCACCACGGCTGGCCACAAAAAATACTTGTAATCTAACATTAAAACGTTTTCCATAGGTGTGGTCAAAGATCTCGTCATTTGTACGCAACAGTCACTACAACGTGATGGGTCTGGAACCGAACCGCAAGTACATGTTCCGCGTGCGCGCTGAGAACCAATATGGAGTATCTGAACCATTGGCAATGGATGATTATATTACTGCTAAAGTGAGTTTATACTAATTGATTATTTTAAATTTATCATCTACGCTATTGGTACATTTTAAATATTATAAAGCTATAGAGATCTTTTGGTTGCATGCGCCAATTTTAGGAATTTCTGATCCGACCGTCAAAGTCAAAAACCGAAATCTTTCTTAATTCGAACCAGTATTCAGAGATTTGAGATATTATTATTAATTATCTATTTAGCTATATCACAAGAAATTTACGAATTTAAATATTAACTGAATATGAACGTATTTAGATCATTAAAACTTGAATAGACATTATAGAAGTATTAATTTCCCCCAGTTCCCATTCACGGTCCCGGAGCCGCCGGGCGTGCCCCGCGTGCTGGACTGGGATGGCTCCACCGCGTCCGTGGTGTGGGACCGGCCGCGGTCGGACGGTGGCGCGCGCATACAGGGCTACAAGATAGAGTTCCGCGACGTGCAGGACAAGGTGTGGAGCAGCGCCGACTACCTGGTCAAGGATTGCAATTACCAGGTTTGTTATTTTAATTATATTTGCTTACAGTCATGTGGACAAATATATATCATGGATAAAATTCGAAGCGAGAACGTACTACGTTTCGTGACTTTTTTTCCACTCCACATATTCCACTTCTTAAATTTTTTTACGTTTAGCATAGTTAGCTTATTAATATATACATTATTTCTATATTTCAACTACACTTTTTTTAGTTTTAATATAGTAAATAAAGAAAAGTGTAATTCAAGCGGGCGAAGCCGCGAGTGGGTCGCTATTCCATTATTGTATATATGTACGCTAGCCTCAGCCTAATATCACGGTCACCGCCCCCAGTCGGTATATTAAATCACAGCAAGCGAACAGTTTTACTTAATTGCTGTAACTAGACGCCGGGGACCTCGTAAGTAAACACTTACTTTGAACTAATATGTATGTATAGAATATATCACATTCTGGTGGTATTTCACACGTACTTTAGTCGCCTCTTACGACACCGACAGTACCAGGGTGATCCTATTCTAAGCTGGACTCACGGCTGACTTCACCAGAGCGAAAAAATGAAAACAAATTAATATTTTCTTTCCTCGCACATTTTGTACCACTGCGCCACGACCGGAATCAAAACCGACCGGCCTGGTCAGCTAATACATAAAAAAATGTATACACAAAATTAATAATGCGAAATAATGCAAAACAATATTTGATTTAGACCAAATTTGATTAAACATTCACACTATGTTGACTTAGAAATGAACATAAACATACATAATTACTCATTCTTTCCTACTCCACAGGCATACAACCTAGAACCGGGCCACGAATACGAATTCCGTGTCCGGGCTAAGAACGCGGCAGGTTTCAGCAAGTATTCTGCTAGTTCACAACCATTCAAAGTGCGTGGTAAAGCTGGTCCCCCTGGACCCCCACGTTCCCCTCGCGTACTGCGTGTTGGTAGAAACTATGTTGATCTGGCGTGGGATGCACCGGCTTCTGATGGAGGTATGTTATCTACGTACTTTATTATATTATTATTATTTAATATTTTATTAATGACACTGAGGCAGTGTTACAGCGCCTGAATGTAAACGCAATGGATGTGGATTCGATTTAAACTCAAAATAATAAATTCTATTCTTTTCCTCCCTCTAACCAATACATAGTAAGACAAAGCGCGATGTTGAATTCCACAACTCACTTTTCGCCACGAAATGTCTACTAGATCGAGCCAAAATGTTGAAAGAAGCGTTAAGGTAAAATATATGTCATAAAAAACTTCCTAGAACACATTCTCTCAAAAATTGATCGTGAGTAACGAAGTATCTCGACACTGGCAACTCCTTATCCTAGGTTCTCGTATCACCGGCTACATAATCGAGCGTCGTGAACTAAGCAGTTCTGTGTGGGTGAAGAGCAACGATTACAACGTGATGGATACGAGCTTCACCGCGCTCAATCTCAGCGAAAAGGCTGATTACGAATTTAGAATCATTGCTGTTAATTCTGCTGGTATGCATTTGTTTTTATATTTATTATGTGAACTACAATCAATAATTGTACAAACAAGCGAGCGAAGCCACCCAAGTGTCACTAGTATTTATATAACAATATCGAAAAAATTGTTGGATATTGCTGCATTGCATCTTTATTTTTTATTATTTTATTTATTTAATATTTATTAACTAGAGGACTTCTAGTATTATGTAAATAATACTACGCTTATGTAAAAAAATCCGTGGCTTGCTTATAAATATGAGTTTACTAAACATTGCCAATATTCCAATAACTATATACAACAGGTAAATCAGAGCCATCAAGTTGCACCACACCAGTACGTACAGGAGAGGAAGCGGGCGGTGCCAGGCCTGAGTGGCTAAAACGCATGCCGGCCTCCATATGCGCACCGCTTGGAAGACCGTACACCCTGGAGTGTGTTGCTTCCGGCAGCCCGGTGCCGACTGGCCGCTGGTTGAAGAATGGCAGGGAGGTTGTCATGGGCACCAGGTACTGGCGTTTTGTTATTTTTTGTTTTCGAACGTGAGGATAATGCTGTGTTTATCCTATTGGCTTTTACAGTATGGGTGAGAGGATATCACCAATAGCAAGGGCGTCGAATCTAAACTTGTGGCTATCGATCGGTCTAAAGTACTGAAGGAACATCTCTATACCTGTCTGTTCTATTAATCTCTTTCCGTCACGCTCTCCTGACTGATCACTGTTAGTCGGCACTTGATTTTTTCTTTGTCTCTGTCGTTAGATACATATGTCTTGCTTCTTTAGTCTTACTATAACGCTGTGTTGTATCCCTCCGGGCACTACACAGTCCGGGCCAGGGCCCACCTTACTCTTATCTGTCTCGCATTTGCTAGAGACATCTGTCATGCTCTGGCAAGATAATGGACACTCTGTATGTGTTTGTCTCTATCTTTCTCTTTAGTTACATCTATGTCGCTTTTAGACTACAAGCTTGAGTGTATGGCATCCCGAAAGTCTGGTGCCAACTCGTTGCCAATGCTAAAATGAATGTATAAATATTTATTGTATTTCATGAAAAATAAGAAAATATATAATTAATCAATTTGCTTATAGAATAAAGTATGTCTTTATATGATTTATCAAATGATATATTATTTTACAGATTCATTGCTGAATCCCGTGAGGGTACGCTGAAACTAAACATCTTGGAAGCGGCTGAAGCTGACGAAGGAGACTACACTTGCGAAGCTAGCAACAGTCTTGGACAGATTTACTGCACAGCTCACCTTAAGATTGGAAGTGAGTTAATTTTTAATGTTAAGTTAAATAGATGGTTTATTTTAAGAGTGTAGTATTGACGATAGAATGAAAAGTACATAATAAGATCCACAAACAGGTCCACTGTCCATTATATAGATGATTATATAAACGAGGTCACATAATTATGATATATATATGTGTAAAGAGAATATCCGTTGTCTACACCTAACCTTCTTGGATTAACATCTGGCAGACAATTAAAAAGTGTAAGAAAACACTAATTAATAAAATAAGAAAATTGACCAAAGGAAAGTGAATAAGGAGAAAGATAAAAGACGAATAAGTAACTTTAATTGTCGTTTCTCTTGTTTGCAGAGAAACAAATTTGGTTGCATTATTTCAACACCCTAATAAAATTACATTATATATATATATATATATATATAATTTAAGAATAAATGTATTAAAACCGAGCTCCACCACTCGAAACGTTCCTCCAAATTCCTCCAAAAATAGGAAGAAGGTGGAAAAACGAGTATCTTAGCACCACCTTATTACTGAAGAAAAATTTTCTAAAAGTAACTATAATTCCAGGTCCACCACGCATCACCCGCATGCCAGGCGATCTTCACCTCCCAGAACATGATAACACAAAGATCAAAATCTTATACACTGGAGACCAGCCTGCCGACGTCACACTCACTAAAGATGGACAAAAAGTGTCCGAGTCCCCACATCTTAAATTTACCGTGTTTGATGACTACATCCTTATATTTATTAAGGATATCAGCAGGGATGATATGGGTTAGTAGAATTTTAATTTATATACAAAGAAAATATCTAGTGAAATATAAATTTAGTAAATTTTTGGATCGTCGTACTAATTATATATATATACTACAAACGTGTAAATTATTGATAGCTATTGATAGCAAAAATCTATTTTTTCGTTGAGAGCATTTTGATTCTATCTTGTCCATTAATAGTAATAATTACAACAGCACTAAAATATGCTTCATTCATTTTATTTTTAGGTATATATAAAATAACAATCAAGAACAATTCCGGAGAAACATCAGACTCGTTCTCCGTAACGGTCACAGGCTTGCCTGGACCACCACAAGGCCCACTCGAGACCACGGACATAACAAGACATACCTGCACTTTAGCCTGGAAACCACCCACTTACGACGGTGGTCTCCCTATTACCCACTATGTAGTGGAAAGGATAGACGTTTCTGGAACTTCATGGATTACTATAGCGTCTTCGGTTAGAGATACAAGATTCACAGTACATGGTTTGACTGAAGGACAAGAGTACAACTTTAGGATTCACGCAGCCAATGATAACGGTATTGGACCGGGATTGGAGGGCGTCAATCCTGTTAGGGTAAGCTTGGATTTTTTTTGAGCTTTACTCTGTATCGCTCATATAGCAGAGCAGGTAGAGGGAACCTCGTATTAAGATGCTTCGTTTTCCACGTAATGTTCAACTTTCGAGATATTGTAGGTTAAGTAGCGAAACTCAACATCGTGTTTTATCTCCATACCACAGAGAGAAAATGAAAGTAATTAACTTAATTTTTAAACACTACTCAAACATCGGGAAATTATTTTGCTTTCGTTTTCGTAGCGAGGGTTAGTTTCGATACTCAACGCAATTAGAGAACGGAAAAAGAGATGACACATTGGGAAAAATATCTTAGAACTATCTAGCTTCTTCCTACTTCCCTCTTTTTTACTCGGGATAGCTCGAGACTCTAAAAATAATACTATTAAGCGATTTTAATATTTAATGATTAAATCATATTACAGGCCAAGGCTCCGTACGATCCACCATCAGCTCCCGGCATTCCGAAGATCGTGGAAGTCGGTGGACACTTTGTCCACTTGGAATGGGAGAAGCCTGAGAGTGATGGCGGTGCTAGGATACAGGGTAACAATACTTTTTATTATACTTTATAATATTATTCATTTATGTAAAAATATTAATATAACAATCTATACACATAACCAAAAACGTAAAAAATTGTTCAATGTGTAATGAGTAAAGATTATTTTGGGTGTGATGACGAACGTCATATATTCATAGTAATAGATAATTTTATACAATTAATTGAATGTCGTCATTCATTATAAAAGTTGGTCTTAATATTATGTCTCAGATCAATATAAACACTACTTTATGGAAAATTTTTTTCTTGGCATTCATGGCCCAGCGGCACAGCGTTTGACTGTAAATTGTGGGTTCGATTAGCTTATGTGTTAATCAATATAGGGGAATATAACACTTAAAGAAAAGGTAGAATGGGAGGTCAGTGGAGAATGCAGTGTATCACTGAGTTTCCTTTGCCTACTTTGCGAAAAAAGATTTTAAAAGATCTTCAGAAATATATATATACATATATTCCAAAATATCTTAATTAAACTAATTAAAAAAACTAATTACTGAATTATATCATATTTTTTCATAGGTTACTGGATAGACAAACGTGAAGTAGGCTCCTCGAGCTGGCAGCGTGTCAATCCAACTCTATGTGTACCCAATCAGTTCAACTGTGCCAACCTTATAGAAGGACGTCATTACGAATTCAGAGTGACTGCCCAGAACGAAGCTGGACTGTCACCGCCAAGTACTAATAGTCAGCAAGTTAAAGTTATTGATCCTAAGGGTGAGTGTTGAATGATAATTATGTATTATGTATCTAAGTATCTCTATATTATGATTTTTAATTTTATACTTATAAAATTATAAAACATAATATAGAGGTAAAAAAAAATATACATTTGCAAATATATATTGACATGAATTTTTAATACAGCAAGGTATGTCAAAAATTATATGTAACGTACTTATTATACTAGATTTTTGTTGCTATACATATTGCTGACTTCTTTTAACTATTTTTATTTAAATACTTTAAATTTACTTATACATTTATATAATCCAAACGAAAAACATTTTTTGCATCATAATTATATAAAAATAAAGACGTTTACTAATAAAATGTCAATATCCCCAGCTGCCACACCACCAGAGGTTGTCAAACCGTTAAAGAACGCGAACTGTATCCAGTATCACAACGCCAAGTTCCAGTGCACTATCACTGGTTCACCCAAACCCACTATCACTTGGTATAAGGGTAAGTAGCGATGTATATATTTTATATTCCATTTTAACGTATATTACGTATTTGGTTGAGCACAACCCAATACGTAACCAAAAACGTTGTGCAGCAGCACTATGGCAATGGCATGCCCCATTGCCATTTACAGCAATGGCGTGACTGTAAACGCGATGGTTTTCAGTTCGATTCTTACTTAAAAGGATGAATTATTTTAATTTCCTCGAATTGATTCAGCTTGTTAATACGGCATTGTTTCTAAAGTCTTGCTCTCGCCTGTGAATATCACAAACATATTTCTTGTTTAGGTGCCCGAGAAATAATGAATGGTCCACGTTACCGTATCTGGAGCGAAGGTGATAATCACTTCCTCACTGTGATGGATGTGTTTGGTGAAGACGCTGATGAATACGTGTGCCGCGCTGTCAACACTGCGGGAGTGAAGAGCACAAGAGCTGAACTCCTTATTATGAGTAAGTAGGGTGTTTACTTTTTTTGGAGCTTATGGATGACTGTTTGGATAGCCCAGTATGTAGATGTTTTTGATATGTTATATGTTTAGGAGTTTAAATTTACTTAGTAAGTAAATTTTAATTTGATTGTAAGAATCGTGTTAGAAGTATACAAGAACATCTTCCGCGATTTCCCTAAATCAAATAAATATTATGATGTGTCATTATATGACTTTTAATTATATGAATTTAGAAATACCAAACTATATATCAAATATTATTGGTATTTCTTTAGTATATATTTATTAAAAAAATAACATTCAAAATCCTAATTCCACAGCCGCACCAAAACTAAACGTGCCACCACGTTTCCGAGACACTGCCTATTTCGACAAGGGGGAGAACGTAGTGATCAAGATCCCCTTCACGGGACACCCCGTGCCGAAGATCACGTGGGTGAGGGAGGGCGAGACCATCGAGTCCGGATTACATTATCATGTGGAGAGAAAAGGTGGGTTTTTATATTGTGAAAATTTGACTATTCAGACGCCAGAAAAAGAAGTCGCTAAATTTATTGGGCCGGCTCAACTTGGGTCTGAGGCATTAACTTTAGTGACCTGGTAAAATTTTTGATGTTCAAGAAATAAATATATAAGTTCTTATTTTGAATAAAATTATTTGATGTTCATTTAATTACATAAGATTTGTGATCATTCTAATAGATTTTTTATTATTCTATTTACCAACAGTATACATGTATATATATATATGGTTTTCAAAATATTTTTCATTAGTGTGTAATAAAACTTTAAGTCATACTAGGAATAACTTTAAATATATTTTTATTCTGTATTTCCAGAACGTCACGCTATCCTCACTATCCGTGACGCTAGCAAGATTGACTCCGGTCCATACAGGATCACCGCGGAGAACGAACTTGGGCAGGATTCTGCTATTATTAACATTGAGATTAGCGGTATGTTATTTCAAATTATTAATATTATATTATTTTCATTATATATGTTTTTTTAATTTATTAATAATATAATTTAATTTATTTACTATTTGTAATACTGTTTTTTTACTATACTTTTTCCGTAACTTAGTTTTATGATATAATAAACCTACACGATAAAAATGTTGAGATTTAGGGAAAGAGAAGATTGAGAACTATCTCAATCTAACTAAAAATGGCCACCTCATCCACAGACCGACCCGACCCACCACGCTTCCCCGCAGTCGACAACATCGGTGTGGACTCCCTGGCGTTATCCTGGAAGGCACCAGTTTGGGACGGTGGCTCAGATATTACCAATTACTTGGTGGAGAAACGAGAACATCCCATGTCGAGCTGGATACGAGTTGGAAACACTCGGTAGGTTATTGTGTTGCTAGTGTGGAAATTTTGAGAAATTTGTGTTATTAAATTGTTTTGGCGGCGTGACAGCTAATGACTGTAAAAAATAAAAAGATTTTATATATCTATTGATTTTAAAATATGATTTTTTATGACATTTTCATATGATTGTTTTTTTTTTAAATAAAGTAATTGTTATAAAATCACTGTTCGGTACATCTTCATTTCAGTTTTACAACAATGGCTGTCACTGGCTTAGCGTCCGGCAAGCAATACGAGTTCCGCGTTTACGCTGAGAACATCTATGGACGATCTGAGCCAAGTGAACCCACTACCCTCGTGCAAACAAAGGCGATTATTAAGAAAGAGTTTAAGAAGAAGGAGTATCCAGGTATGGTTTTGATTTTGTTTAATTTATTTTTATTATTGATGGCTGAAAACTATATTTAAAATATAATTACAAAAAGAAAACGATGCTTTCGAATTGTAATATTTTATTATCTCTTGCTGAAAGTAATTAAGAATTTACAAAATATTTAGCGTAATTGTCAAAGGCAGAATAGCAAACAATAGCCACAGCTGCAAAGCTACATCAACATTTAAAAATAAAATATTTATAATCTTAAAGTAACATTTTTTTTCCTTGTTATATTTAATATTAATCCCATGTTCCAGTTGACGAAACCGGTAAACGTATACGCACTAACGCAGACCACGGACCAGTCAAGGACTACGATAGTTACGTGTTCGATATATACAGCAAATACGTACCACAGCCGGTCGAGATTAGAACCTGTTCTGTTTACGACAAATATGATATATTGGAAGAGATTGGTAAGTTTATTTTGGTGTTTTCTGTTTAGGAACTTTTTGTTTTTTTTTACCTTGGAAATGTTTTTTTTAGTGGAATTAAGTTATAGTTCTATAATTTAGAACGTAAGTACATATTTTAACTGTAATTTTCTTTATCTACTTCGTCTTAAAAATAGTGGTAATATAAATAAATCCCAGTGAAAGAGTTGTTTTTGGTTTTGCATATCAATTAAAATATTCATTTTGTTTAACAAGGTTATACTGAGGATGAATCTATTAAAATAGTTTACTTATTTATAGAATCATTGTCACAACATGACATTCTATATATAGTTTTTTTACAAGAGTAGTGATTTACGGTGTTCTTAATAATATTGTTTATAATATTACAGTGTTGATACACATTGTAATTAAGTGGTATTCACTTAAATACTTACTTTTAATATTAAATAATGTATCAGTCTAACATAACTACTTTGAGTGCTACATTAGAGTTATATTTTAATACAAAATAATGTTTTTTTCCTTTAATTATTTTAATGAAACGTATTTATATAATTCACTAATAGATATTTTCATTTATAAAATAAATTGTACCCCATATTCTATCTCAATGAGGAATTAAGATTTTTTTTGTTAATTTGCATTTCATTTCATAAAAAAAATACTTATGACTTTAATATTCATGCCTCTGTACTTCTTTGAATTAAAAGGAATGAAAACAAGGTAAGCTAATAAAATTATTGTTTTAGGTTAAATTATAAAAATTCAAAAATGTTTTAAGGGGAAGAATTAATTTGCCAAAAATATATTTAAAAACTTTAATAAACGCATATTTAAATGAGATATAAGTAAATGTATTACAAGCATGATATATAAAGCGTAGAAACTAAAATTAACTCACGAAGTTGCTTGGGATATTAGATGTTAACACTAACTAACATAGTGGAACGATTTCGAACTTTAAGTTAAAGGCAGTTCAGTTCATATTGCTATAAACTATACAGAGTATAGTCCGCTTACAGAATTTTTTTGTAATATTTTATCATGATACCACTTTTTTATATTAAATAAAATCTACAAACTTTTAGAAAATTTTGACATAAAGAATTAATTAACAAAATTAAATGGCTAAATTGGTCAATAAAATTTAATTTTTAGCAGTCTATAGTAAATATGAACTGAATATATAAGAAAAATATGGAATTTCGCAGGTGACTTCGTGAGAGCTTCCAAACGGAAACCCCGTGGAGGTCTGTGTGTGAATAGATCGATGTAGTGCATCTCTTTCTATCTGCATCTCTCTCTCACACGCATACTATTTATATATAATTTTTAAATAATTATTATTATATACGTTATTTATTTTTATAATAGTATCACTTGCTTAGCGTTGGAACACTGATAACATATATAACAGATTTTTAATTGTAGTCGAAAACATAGTTTTGAAATTATATAATTGATTAAATTTATATAAGATAAAATAAAGATTAATAATTAATGTTCCTCATATATATATAGACGAATAATCGTTTATTTAATATGTATGATTATATAAATATTATAATATTTAATTATTGCTTACTTATAGTTTTTATCAAAAAAAAAATCATGCACGGTGTGCGCTTTTCGTAATTATTGTAATACTATAGAATATTTATTGTATTCAATACTTATGCAAATATATATATATATATATATATATATATATATAACTAAAAATCGTGTTAAAAAACTCTAATAGGCCGTAGAAAAATATTTGTTACACGAATATTTATTACCATCAATATACAACCCAATAACAAAATAACTTAGACCTTCAAAATTATTAAAAATTAGTCAAATAAAATAACTTGATAAGCTGGAAAAACCACGTGCATAAGGTACATATAAATGTTGTAGGTACAGGTGCGTTTGGTGTAGTACATCGTTGTAGGGAACGCGCCACGGGCAATTACTTCGCGGCCAAGTTCATACCAGTCACGGGGACTATGGAAAAGGAATTAATAAAGAAAGAAATAGATATAATGAATCAATTGCACCATCGTAAATTGATAAATCTACACGATGCCTTCGAGGACGATGACGAAATGGTCCTTATATTTGAATTGTAAGTATTTTTTTTGATCTGTGCTTATGTTGTTTAAGTTAAAAATTTTATAGACATTTTACTTAAATGTAACACACTTTACGTAACATCTTCATATTGCCTCAACATTCCTCTAACTTAGATTCCAATTTAATTAATGGTTTGACATTTGATATTTGATTTGACAACACTTATTTTACATAAATGTGACTGTAAACGCGACTGGTTGTGGATACGATCCACTTCTCGAGGAAATCAAATATTTATTTAAATGTATATTTTGATTTCTTCGCTTGGCCCCCTTGGCAAAAGCCCGCCGAGTTCCCCCACTCAACATGCAACGCACGAAAATTTCGGCGGGAAGTAGGAAACGGAGTGTCTTAACACTAGATTTCATCTGGCTGTGCTGCTGTGTGCGGGATTACAGCGTGAAGCTGATAGTAACATCAAATAACGCTTCTTTAACAGCTTATCGGGCGGTGAACTATTCGAGCGTATAACAGAGCCCGGCTACAACATGAGTGAGGCGGAAGCGGCCCACTATATGAGGCAAGTGTGTGAAGGAGTCAAACACATGCACGAACAGAATATTATACATTTGGATCTGAAGCCCGAGAACGTTATGTGCACTACTAGGACTGGTACTGATGTTAAGGTTAGTTTTATTTTTTAATTTTGATTATTGATTGATATACTTGATCGAGGGAATTTAGTTTGGAGATAATGTGTTATCTACTTTTAACTCAGTAATTTTACAAATTACGTTTTTCCTTGTTGAATTGTAAATAGGGAACATAAAAAAATATACAAATAAATGCGATGCTTGATTGTTTAACCCTGTGGTTTGTTAAACCCTAATTTCACACAAAAAATCTTAACTTAAAACATGTCTTTTAATTCACCTATAAGTACAATACTCGCCTAATAAAACTACATTAAAATAAAAACATACTTGATCTATACACTCCGTTTACAGATAATAGACTTCGGTCTTGCCACAAAATTAGATCCAAATGAAGTGGTGAAGATTTCAACGGGAACAGCTGAGTTCGCTGCTCCAGAAATAGTGGAAAGGGAACCCGTTGGTTTCTACACTGATATGTGGGCTGTCGGTGTTTTGGCTTATGTATTGTGAGTGTAAACTATTTTTTTAAAGTAATATAGGAAAGGGTCGGTGTAGTGTGAAACCTTTTAAATTACACATTGATACCCTAAGTATGTCAAGATAGTGTCAATTATTTTTTTTATTAGCATTAGTATACATATTTTTGTTTGCTTATAATATTAAAAAAAATTGTCCACTAGGCTATCCGGTCTATCGCCGTTCGCTGGTAACAACGACATAGAAACACTGAAGAATGTCAAAGCATGCGACTGGGAGTTCGACGAGGAAGCCTTCCAGCACGTGTCTGATGATGCAAAGGACTTCATCAGGCGACTGTTGGTTAAGAATAAGGAGTTAGTATTTGTTTTTAATGAAATAGAAAAAAATTCACTTTAAAAGCTTGATGTTGAGGCCGTCTTGGTTTCACGCTCTGGTAAGAAAACAAAGCACAGCCTTGTCTTCCGCTACTCAAAATACAATGTGTCGAAAATATTTGTTTGCAAGGACAACGGAGTATCTCGGGTTACAGCATGAAGCTAACTTAAATACTTTTTATTTTTCCTATTTGTCTATAGAACATTATTACAATATTTTTAATTACAGGAAGCGTTTAACCGCACACGAGTGTCTCGCCCACCGTTGGTTGGCGGGCGACTCTAGCTCGCGCACAACCACCATACAGGCCAGCAGATACCAACGTATGAGGGACCGGCTTAGAGAGAGATACGAGGTGTGCAATACTTTGTGTAACTCAGAATAGACTTAATCTTAAAACACTACGTTAACACATTTTGACTACTTTTGTAGAGAACGTATTAAATTTAAATTTTATTCATTGCGGGATTTTAACCCGTGGCTCTTGATCACTAAGCCATGTGTTCTTATCATGCTACATCGAATATATACTTGTTACAACTTTGATATTTACGTTGTTATTTACACAACGGTTTTTACAAGCGGCGCGGTTTCTTCTTTTTAATAACTAAGATATTTATTTAATATATGTTTTATTACCACAGAACTGGTCATCGTTCGTATTGCCAATCGGCCGCCTCAGCGAATACAGTTCTCTGCGCAAGTTGCTTGTCGAGAAATGGAAGATTTACGACGGACAATTCGGTAAGCTTTATTTTTTTAGCTTCACGCTGTATCCTAGGAACATAATTACCTATCCCGCTTTGCCTCGTTACCTGACCAATGAAATGAATATATTTAAGATTTTAATTCCTTTGGTGGAAATCGAATCCACAAACAGTTCCATTTATATATTAGTTGCACACTTGTGCACAGGGGGGCCACGACTGGCCTCAATTTCTCGTGGTAGCTATATAAAATAATATTATTTTTATATAGCACAATAAATAATATTAAAAATATAAATAAATTGATTAGAACTAGTCCAAAAATAATAAAGGAAACACAAAATTGTGTTTATTTTACCTTCTATATGATTACTATAGTAAACAAATAGAAAACATTAGAATATACCATTCTCATCTTTTCTTCCTTACCAATATGCGAAATAATGTATTTTTATTTAAATAAATTCATCTCCCTAATTAAAATTGAGACGATCCCATCAAATAGTTATTTAATTACTAA
>JBAIZZ010000320.1:718360-731066 GCA_037355905.1 Heliconius aoede | reverse complement strand
TAAAAAATTAATTCTACACATCTAAATTCGAAGCGACCACGACTCATCAACCGACAATTTCTATACATATATGTTTTTATTGTTTTTTTATTTGTGAATATAAAAATATTCTATTCTATTCTCTATGAAATAGGTACGCGGGCGACGATTACTACTTTATAATAAATCGCGCTCGTCTCGAGGACCGCGGCGAGTACATCATACGTGCGGAGAACCACTACGGCTTCAGAGAGGAGGTCGTTTTCCTTAATGTGCAACGTAAGTTCTAGAAAAAAAATATTTGTATTTACTTTCATGCTGTATCCCGCAGCGAAGAAATAAAAACAATTAAGTTCCTTGAGTGGGAATCGAACCTACAATCATCGTGTTTACGATCAGATGATGTGCATCCATCTGACCCTGAGAAAAAAACTACTAATAGCGAACTTTTATATTACTTTTATTTATAAAGAGATTAATCAGCTTAGCTGTTTATTTATAGAATGTACAAATAATTATTCAATAGATTTAAACACAACATTATAAAATGAACTTTCTAGAAACAAAATAATAACTATTCCCATAACATTATATCATTTGATCACAAGAAATGGAAACTAAATACGATTTAAACCCCCACAGCGGTACCCAAAGTCCAACGCACCCACGTATCAGAGGCGCCGCGTCGCCGCGAACCCTTGCCCTACACGTTCTGGCAGGAGACCAGCGAGACCGCGCCCTCCTTCACCTTCCAGCTGCGACCTCGCGTCATGCAAGCGAGGGACACCTGCAAACTGTTGTGTTGCCTCAGTGGAAAACCCACGCCTACTGTTAAATGGTTCGTGTGTTATTTTTGAGTTTGTTGATGTTTGCTTCGAATATTATGGTTAATATTAGATACTAAATTTTATCTTATTGTCCTTGGTGTCCGAAACTTTGGTAATTTTTTTTGTTAATATTTTTTAAATCTGATTTAAAGTATTTTTCTATTCCTGTTCCAAATTTAATAGTGATTTTTTTTTTTATTTTTTAATAAATATTAGAAATATTTTTTAACATAGCGATATAATAATATGGAAAAATAATTAAATGTTCTTGTTTTGTTAATGTAATTAAACAAAATTATAAATGTATATTTTAATAACACAGTGAATTAAGGAATTCAATCAAAAGTGACTATTTTTTTATTATTACTATGTATTTATTTGTACATATATTTTGATTGGATATATAACTAAATATTCTTATACCCCCAGGTACAAAGACAAACGCGAGCTATCCAAATACGACTACGCCATGACGCATTCGGACGGCGTTGTCACAATGGAGATCATTGACTGTCGTCCGGAAGATTCTGGAAAATATACATGCGTAGCGACCAACGTGCATGGCACTGATGAGACCTCCTGTGTTGTAATCGTTGAAGGTAGGAGGTTCATATATTTTACTATTATGATTTATGCCATTGTCTTTGCCTTCTTGGTACTTTTAAAAACAAATAATTTTGATCTTCTTAATATTTTTAGGTAAAATAAAACATGTTGAAATATAAAAAAGACATTTGCACACTTATTCTGCCCAAACTCAATAATACTCTACTTTCATTTCGATACTTGTTTATATTGTTATATAATTTAATATATTTGTATTCCAGGTGAAGTAGTAAGTGAAGAACAAGCTACCTTAGCACGCAATCTCCTATACTCCGGAGAAAGAAGATACATAGAAAAACCTTTGAAACCTGCGCCGACGCCTATAATCACCAAGACTAAAGTATGTATTTTATTATTTTCCCGAGTTGTTCAAATCATTAAATAATATAAACTATAAATAATTTAATTTTAAGTATTTTTTTCTCCGCATTGTGATATAGACATGTTTGTTGGGCAGAACTCAATTTTGTAATTTAGGTTATGTTTATTATAATATTAAATTCGTTATTATTACGTATCTTGTATTTTTAATTAAACAATATTTCATCTACTTCACTATGACGTACTATTGACTAATTTTGATATATATGTATAAAAAAATCACACAATCATTATTAAAACGTGCCTCTTTAAATAAAAAAAAAACTTCTGAAAAACAAACTATAAATACTTTTGCAGGTTACTATCGACCCACCATCAAAATCCTCACTGGCCAGACCAAAATACTCACCACAGAACTCAGTGGAACCTAACAAGAAGAAATATGGCGCTAGGTTAGATTCTGACGCGTCCTCCAGATCACGCAGTGCTACTAAGGAATTAGTTTGTAAGTATAAATTGGAATTTCGATTACTATTATTCGAAGAAACGTCCATAAAGTATTTTATAATTTAAATTGAGAATTTGTTGGTATTTGTATGACTTTATTTTATGAGATCCAATAATTAATTTCGTATTTAAATCTAAATATTAACGAAGATTCAAAATTGTCATAGAATTTAATCTAAACAATTTATATTTGCTATAATATACTTCAAAGACTTTTGGAAAAATATATCCATGAGATATTATTCGAGCAATAACAACTTCTTGTATTTCTTCAAACTGATCTTAGGAAACATTTTTAAATTAAATTATAAAAGCTAACACCACTTAAAGTGAAATAATATATTAAAAAGTTATTACACATCAACACGTTATTATTTGTTACATAGATTTTTTTATTATTGCTATTGTTTTATTTTGCCGCTATTCTGTTCTTATCCTAACGCACGTCCAACATGTTGGCTTCAAGATATCTCTTCTACAAATACTCCGCCGTTGTAATCAATATTATTGATTATATTTTCTTGTATGTATATAACGCAATAAAGTGTATTATATAAGATAAATATTTAATTTCGTCAGTACCGGCGTCAGACTCGTCGATGTGCGCGCCGTCGTTCGCGCGCGCTCTTCCTGACGCGCTGGCAGCGCGGGACGGTGCGCCGCTGCTGCTGTCGTGCGCGGTGCGCGGCGACCCCGACCCGCGCGTGCAGTGGTACAAGGACGGAAAACCCTTGCACTCATCTGAGGTATGACCGCTGGTTCTCCCTACCCTACCCTACCACAAAATGCTCATCCTTCCTTCAATTACACAAGTGTGATGGCAGGGAAACGGAAAGTCTCTGCACTCGTCCGAACTACATATTTTCAAACTTTTCTTAAACTCCCACCTACTTGCTTTCCCCCATTCTTCCCGATGAATGTTTCCTTTTTGCTTAATATTTATATTATGGGGTTGTCTTCAATTTATTGAAACTTGTTTTAATTATATTTAGGTTGTGGATCTGAAATACAAAAACGGCGTAGCGTCACTGGCCATCAATGAAGTATTCCCCGAAGATGAAGGCGTATATTCCCTTAAAGCTATCAACAGTCAAGGAGAAGTCGAGACTAAATGCAATGTTTCCGTTCGAGGTACTACATATACTAGATGCATATTAATTAATAGATTTATACATGATTTGATAGAAAAACGTCAAGAAAAAAATATTAAATAATAATGACTAATAAGTAATTATTATTTAATGCAATAGCACTAGTTTTTACTTGAGAAGACCCAATTTACAAATGTTGTCTATGAATCTAGTTGGTCTATGAAGTTGCTACCCACATACATAATTATAAGTTTAATATTAAAATGTGTGTTTTAATGGTGTAATTGAGTAATGATTATTTGTTGTAACAACGAATTATTTAATCCACAGCGGAAGGCACTGCCTCAGTGGCGCTAAAGAGTGACAAACCGCCAAGGATTGTAGACCACGCCAAATCACAAATTGTAGCCGATGGAGATCCCGTTACGTTGTCTTGCAGGTTTGTTTTTATTCTAAATTAATGATTTTAACTACATTATTATACAGAATGGAAGAGTCAGCGCTCCTTTTGCGGCAACAGCATATAGGGTAAAATATTTCAAACCCATTCCTAAAGATATTATTCAAGATACCTCAACAGTTTAGACATAGGATTTTTTTTATTTCACGATGTTTATCCATACCTATATTTCATGTGACGCAGTTACGCATATATACCAAAAATGTAAGCACTTACTACTACAAAAAATACTACTAAAGGTTAAAGAAAAAAAATTAAATTGTATTAGGCTTTTATAGAGTAGTTAATACTCTATAAAACACACATACAATTTAAAAAGAAGCCTAACACTGTGGTTTAATTAAAAGAGAAAATTTAAATATTTCTGTATTTTATATAAATACTTTTCCCACATTTCCTCAGTAATACAAATAATAAACACAAATAAGAAAAAAAAAACAATTTAATATTTTATTAGTACAATAAACTATTATCATATTATGTTACAGTAACCACTGATAACATAATAAACATGCTTTACGGATCATAGATGGCGTTGATCGTTTCTAGATCGCGCTTGCATTACGTTCTAATTTAATATATATATAAAGATTTTTTCTTCGGCTCTTTTTTTCTATCTTCACGCTTTTTCCGTGGATTTTTGGAGGCAGCTATTTACTCATCGTAAGATAGCTGTAAGTAATATATGATAATTAAACATGAGTACTGATTATTTAATTTATTAATTATGAAATAAATTGCATAATGCAATAATTTTTTTTTGCAATTACTAATTATATAATTAGTGTTAACTATTAGTAGTAGTAGTAACGTTTAACTTGGAGAATGGCTATCGTCTTGTTTGAGAGGTCTGTCTGCAAAAAAATATATCGTTTTTGATACAATTTTCTATATCGGAAATTTTGTATCGTTTAATTAAAATGTAGATATTTTTTCAACAAGCTTATACTCGAACGTTTAATTTTTTTTTTTATTTTATTTAATTTGCTATATTATGCCTTTGTAGCTTTAAAGTTATTTATTTTGTTAATCACGGTGTCGAATGACGAATTTGATTAGTTAGATAAATGTTTTTATAGCAATGTATACGAATAATTTGCCGTGCAATGAGTGCAATGAGTGCAATGAGTTAAATATAGTTTTAATCATAGATAATGGTAGGTAACCTACCTCGCACTCTACCATAGGAACTCATCTTTATAATATAGATATTATATTAGTAATAATTAAGTTTAATATTTCCAAACTTACAACTTGCGTTCAACAGGATCGCGGGCGCCGAACGTTTCGACGTGGTCTGGTTACACAACAACAAGGAAATCAAGCCGTCGAAGGACTTCCAGTACTCGAGCGAAGCGAACATACACAAACTCCACATTGCCGAGATATTCCCTGAAGATGCAGGTGTGTTGGATGTCTTTTGTTGTTCATTTGGTTATAAAAGATAATTATCATTATATACGAAGAAATTTAAAAATTAAATATTTTTGGTACTTATTTTATGCAAAATTATCTTTGACTTACTGCCTCTAAGGTCTTAGTCCAAGCCATTCGTTTTTTTTTTATTAAAATTTATAACCTTTTATTCTTAGGTGTATACACGTGTGAGGCGTTTAACGACGCGGGCGAGTCATTCTCCTCCTGCTCTCTAGTGGTGTCAGTATCAGGAGAGACGCCGGTAACTCCACAGTATAGGGCGTTCCCCAACTCCACTACTCTCGTCGCCGGTGAGCCTGCGGTGTTTAGCGCCGAGTTGGACAAGGTATGATAGGGCCCTTTTTTGAAAATAGTCAGTAACATTTTTTTGCCTTTCATCTTGGAGTACCATGTGTAATAATTATATAAGAAATAGGCCAGGTCGCCCTAATGCGTGACGATGCGTATTGAGTGATAAGAGTTATCAGAACTAGGCGTTCGAATCTCGTATCATCGTTTCATTTGCTCGCTGTAACGCTAAGAATTTATTGTCCCTAAGTGAGAATAAAAAAATCTTTAAAATTTCAATTAACATCACATATTCCATTTCAGCCACCGCTCCAACTCCAGTGGCTCAAAGACGGTAAACCAATCGACGAGACTTCAAACAGATACAAATTCACAATGGAGGGTACATCTAGATACCGCCTCGAGATCGTCGCCTGTAACGCCGACGACGCCGGACAGTACCAAGCGCGGGCTGTCGGCTCAAAGGGAGACTCGTTAGCGGCCTTCTATTTAAATGTTGTTGATAATTAATGAAATACAACAAAAAATTAGGCATATTACCTGTTTAAAATAAAACCACGACTGACGTTATAAGTATAAAGTATGGGAACCGAAACACTACCTTGCGACACACCATACCTTAAAAACATTATATACGAACTTAAATAACTGAAAACGATTTTTTATACGATTCGGAGTTAGTGTAAAGCAGTTTTTTTTTTATATTTACATGAATATAATAATTATTTATTTTATTTATTAAGTAATTAAGTGTTATACTTTATCGAAAGCTTACGAGAGGTCGCTACAGTACGTTCTCTAGTCACGCTATTTATTGATTGTTATTTATTTACTTATTCTATATATATATATTAATATTACATAACATTTGCAGCATCTGATTAAAAGCTTGGAATTAATGAATGTTGTTCAGATGTCGATTTTTTTTTACTAGCCTTTTGTTCGCCTCGCCTGTCCGCCACCACAGGCGTGGAGCGAAAGATGGTTTAAATAAAGCGACATCATCATGTTACTTTTTTATATAATTTAACTGTATTATTTAATTGTAAATAATTTAATGTGTATCACGTGACCGCGTAATTTATTATAAATATATATACCTGAAAATTATAAGTGAGTTTTATTTTTAACTACCGACCAAATTGTTTTCAAATAACATCTGTTTTTATGTAGTAAAATGTTTCAGAATTTTTTATATTTATCTACGTAAATGTACTAATCTTTTGATGTAAGTTCTATTTAATTATTAATCATACCAAAAATTGACTAGAATATTGTATTCTGCTGCTGGAAGATCTGCTGCTTTCATCTTTTAGATGAAATTTGAATTCTACTAACGTTTTAAGTTCAATTGACTGAAATTAATTTATGAAAGAAAATTTAATTTATTTTATACATTAATTTGACACAATTTCCATTTCCGTTTTGTCTTTGTATTAGCTGATTTTGTGATGATCCAAATTCGAGTGGAAAACGGAGAATGGAGTGCCTCAATGTCGTAAGTTCTCTTTGCCACTTATATTATTCGGAATAAAAAAGAAACAAAAACATTGAACTTATGATAATAATTATAACCTCTGGCAATAGATGGCGTTAGTCAGTTATGATTTTCATTGAATTACATTACAATGCCTATGGCTTTCGCGACGCAGGACACAATAGTACACTATAAACTGTACGGGTTTGATGGGTTCGATTTCCAGTCGAGAGAATTAAATATTTAATTTTTTTTTTCTCGCTATGGGCAATGAGGCAAAGACATCAAGCACCGCCACTCAGCACTCAATTCCTCGAGAATTCAGCGAAAAAGTGGGAAATGGAACTAAGTATTTTAATGAGAACAGGGTCCGGCTTGTAGATCATTTGTGTTATGGGACTCGGGTAGTGAAAATATTTATTGTAATTTTTTACAGAAATTTCCGACACGGCCAAGTATCATTCATTGGTCTCGAGATGACGATAGTGCCTCGTACAATTTGTTAACAAAAAGGAGAAAAAGGAGGAAAGTAGTAGGTTTGGCTATTCCAGATAGGTATTTGAGCATCTGCTGCTATTCCCTACCTTCTGTTAGACTAGTGATGCGCGAACCCAAAAACGAACAAAGGTCTATTAACGTTATAAATAATTTAGTTAAAAGTATTGATGAGAAAAAATATGAAAATATTATTTAAGAACCACTAGTATTCAACAATGACGACCGCCGCGGGGCAGACACAGTGAGCTGTACCGTGTCATCCGCATGGACGTGACTTAGCACTAAGTTATATTCAAACACTTATATTAAAATATGAAATCCTCGAGAACGAGTTTAGGCTTTTATTACTTTTTTTCAAATCGACGCTGAGTAAAGTGACGCGGCAGATTGTGTTTTATTTAAGTATGTAAAGACGTATGTGAGGTTTCTTGTCTCATCTAGCGTTATAGTTATCTTATAGTGAGGAGTAAGTTGTCGCTAAAATTATTTCCCATATTGTATGATTCATGGGCCTTACAAAATTAAATAGTTTCTTTACTCGTATACCCTACTAATACTATCTTAAGCTGAAAAAATCTTTAAGCTGTATTGATCAGTAAGATAAGAGATAAGTCACCTTATCAGCCTTATTTATTCTACTTCTTGCTAGAATAGACGTATTTTCATTTCTTTGATCTGACCACAGGGCAAAGTGTGGCACTGAGTTCAGCCACTCAACATGCAATGTCTCAAGAATTCGGCGAAAAGTAGAGAGTGGAAGTGTCTTAACAGGAAACAGAATGTTGAAATTAAGTTAAGTTTCTAAATAATTATTATGTATTCGCAATAGGATTTGTCTACCTGATCTGGATCGAGGCGCCTCTATATCAATCCTATACATTTTCTTAAACTATAGCTAGACAGGCAGAGAATAGACTATCAATCTAGAGGGACGGTTATGGATACTATTCTATTTATTATATATTGGAATCATTTATTCGCACTTCCTCGCTCTAATTACCAGACAAACTGCGGCGCAGAGTTGCGCCACTACGTCTTAATATTAAGTTATCACTGCTTACACTTCTTTACGGAGAATACAACGTCAAGGCAAAGAGAACACGGATTAATAAACGCTTGTCTACAATGTAAAATGAAAAAATAAAATTGTACAATTATAATACAAAAATTACCGCCCATCATAAATTGTGCAGCGAATCGTTCAAATCGAAATGATATTTTCGCGGCGCGTCTCCGCACTCACCACTCACTACTCACTACTCACCACCGCTCACACTTGCCCACGTACTCGCTCAGAGACTCAGAATCACGTAACAAATACGAATACTGGATGATTTTTTTAAAAACATATTCGAGTCGAATTCATTTATAATAAGAGAAACTCAACGGACAGACGAACAAAAAACCCGAAACCCTTTTCGATTTTTGTTCGAAAAAGAACGATCTTGCGATAAATATTGAAATATGGAATGGAGATGTGATACTTTTTATTCCTTTGCTGGCGTTTTTTTCGACGTTTTTTTTTTTTTGTTCGTTTCCATTTCTTGTCGTTAATGGCATATCGGACACGAGTTAATGGCCGCCGCTACCGTTTTATGGACAATTAATTTTAGTGTTACGGTTCAGAGTGCTAGAGACTTGACACTGTGAAGTAAAGCCAAAATATCTCAATATTTTTTTTAGAAAAATCTGTATTGTACCCGCAGCAACGTAAACACGGGGAATTGGGTGCTATACTAGTCTTCAAGATATTGAGTAGCGGAACTTAACTCCGCGCTTTCTTACTAGAGCGAGGAAATAAAAATAATTAAGCCACCTCAGATTCCTTCTTTTCTTTCCTCTTATATATTTAATCATTTTTTAATTTTATATTTGAGTGTCGTTTTACTTGTAACGTGTTTTACTACTATATAATATTACCATGATATAATATCTTGATTAAAGATAATGAGAAAAAAAAAATGCTTTAGGTATTTCGTTAGAGCATAAATTACTTGATTGAGAAACTCTTCAACATAACTTAAATAGTAACATTACCTAGCTGGACAAAAAGCTCAGTTTGTCTGTTTTGTAATAATACATAGACGAGGCGGTTTAAGTAACAAAATAAAACGTGGCGTCGAGAGAATTTCTCTAAAGAGGCCCCTAAAAGGCCGGTGCATTGGGAACGGAGTGTCTAAACACTGGGTTACACTGTTTTTGCGTGTGCCATGTATGTAGGTCAGTAGTACCCACTGCTGACCTACATACATTTTAATAATAAATATAAAATTCACATTGGATCTGAATTGATATTACTTTTTTATATTGTCCATAAGTCTACGCACTGTCTAAGAGGACAAGACGTGGAAGCACGAAGATGTGGTCGTTCCTTTAACAGAACCTTTACCTTTAGCAGAACTATTAACTGTCAGTTAGCCGCTCGATTATCATTTATTTGACAGCTATTCTACAACATACTACTACATATAAATTATACATGACTATATGTTCCTTGTTTAAACTAGATGGCGCTTAATGACTGTTTAATTTGCGGTACACAACGCTGCCCCTTATCTTGCTACCAATACAATCACTTCTTTGAGCGGATATCAACCTATGAGTAACAAATTCCGAGGTAGCCTCAATGCACTTTCGAACCATTAAGTAAATGAAAAAAAAATAGAGAGTGATTACTATATACAGCTCTATATTTACATAAATATGCTTTTAACAAATTTATTATTCCTTTTTTTTATGAATAATTTATTTCACTTACATATTTTTTATTTAAGGCATAGATTAATTAGATTATTAACCATTTCCAGTAAATACAAACTCTACCATATTATTAATAAGCACTAATAAAATCAAATTAATTAAGATAACAGTACAGTACTAATACTAATTAAGTAATAAGCAATTTAAAAAAAAAACGAACTACTTAACTAGGCCTCACACTCGTTCCTCACCAAGGACGCTGACCCCACCATTGTCTCTCCAGAAAGCTTTAAAAACGTAAAACGTAAAAAATAAGAGGGCGGCAAACGTAAAAAGTAAAAAAGGAAACCCATTCCATCATTGTGATTCTGTCATTGATCATTTTTCAAAGAAACCCAGAAATTCCGCTCAAATTGAATATGGACCGGAGGTATGGATGTAGCTCTGTGGTTTAAACCTTGAATTATGAATATTTTATTTTATTTATACTTTAAGATATTGTTTTTTTGTGTTTGTTTTAAATATTTGATCGGTTATTGTTTATTTGTGACGGTATTTATGTTTACTTACAGATTAAGAGCTTTTTCTTAAGGATGCTAATGAAAATCTTATGTGTATATATCGAACCTACAGTACCTACTTACAGTATGTCGGACATTTCCTAACCGCACTATTATGGCATATATTTTTCATATCATGCTCAATATTTTTAATTTTAATTCTCCTAGTTTGGTGAGCTACTTGTTTCATACTTTTTTTACCATTTTCTTTTCTTGCGTAGTCAATTGGAACTAAAAGTATTATATAACACATGACACCCGTAGTCGAAGGTACTCTGACTACGGATACATTGGGTACGTAGAAAAGAATAACTTTATGTAAAATTCGACTTCGGTCTTCGTCTAATATTTATATAAGTAGGAATATAAAGTACAAAAAGTTTTATTTTCAACTCGAACAGTGAGTTTCTGAAAATAGCGCCGCCAAATAAACAAAGTCTTTTATGCAAATTATAAAAGATATATATATATATATATATATTATAAAGCAAATTGAGTAGATGCTTGGTTTGTGAACTTTAAAATTCTTGTAAGAACCAGCCTCGTATTTGTGACATGATTTTTCTTATATTTAGATATAGTATTAACAATACTATTTCTTTTTAAAATTTATGAGCTTTTTTTACGTATGAACGAATAAGATAACATATATAACTTATAACAGTTGTGTTATTATTATGGTTTTCCAAATCTGATTCCTTATATAAATAAAAACAGTGAAATATATCCCATTGTTCGGGTTGTACTTGATTATTCCAACGTGTAAATTAAAGCCAACTCATCTACAAAAACTTTTGCATCTGTAAGTGCAACTGTAGAAAATAAGAAAACCAAAACTTTAAATATAGCTGCGTTAGTTCTCAAGGATCAAATCTACATTCTACACAACAGCAGTGGTAGTCATTTAAATTGATTTTTAAATTTTAATACAAAATGGTCTTAATAGTATGCAAGCCGAGGGCGATCGTAGATAAATTAGCACATCTCGATTTTGTTAAAACTACCTATAAATACGGCGGGCAATGACAAAGGGGTACAGACGTACAGACGTACAGACCGACGCTACAACAATGTTCCCTTATTTATAAGTTAAATATATCGTACATCCGCGCGATCGCGATGCCTTCTACCATACATATGAATTTTATGAATCGAGCACTCGGCGGCTGTGGATGCGGGAACGTGCTATAAGTTTTGGAAAAAATATCTCCTAAGTCCAAGGTAAGTCACAGACAGACAAAGGAGTAGGCCAATATTTACTTTTAATAAGAATGCCATAAGTAAATAATTGTTTTTAATTCTAATTTTGCAAAAGCATATACTCATTTTAGTCGGCTGTATAAAGAACATAATATTTTGTCCAGAATAACCGACAAAAAAACTTTACAAAACAAAGCTATTATAAATTACGAAAAAATTAATATTTATCATAATTCAAAATAAGATTAACATACAAAAATAATTGTAATATTTTTCAAAATAGGTAAATAATATTCGTTCGTCTCCGTGGCCGCGGCGGCGGCGGCGGCGGCGGCGGCGGCGGCGGCGGCGGCGGGCCCGCGGCGACGTGCATCGATTTATGCCGATACTCGATAATTAAAAACAATCCGCCATATTGCTTTTTGTCTCCTTTTATTCCCGTTTTTGTGCGTCGCTCATTTGATTGTCTTGCTTTTGGCCTTTTTTCGCGACGTTACTTAAAGGATCGTTCGTTTTTGCATTACGCGGCTATTCGCTCGTTCGTCTCGCATTGAGACGTTTTAATTTATAATTTTTATCGTTTACGAGGGCATGCGCCCGCGCAGTTCTGCTCCGTCCCGTGCCTTTGTTCCTTCTTACTTGGTCCTCTCTTATACGTGAACACACTTTTATCTGTTCCCTCTGACTGCATGGCAATTATTGAATTTTGTACGCATTAATTACTTAGGACATTGGGAGGAACTGAGGCGGCTGTG
>JBAIZZ010000320.1:678599-708360 GCA_037355905.1 Heliconius aoede | reverse complement strand
TCAAAATATAAATACAGAAACTAAATAAATATATGTACAAAAACAAAGCACGCGAGCAATTTTTTATGCAGCACATAAATAAAATGAATCTACTACATCCACGATACAAAGAGTAGATAAAAAAATGCGTATAGCCTCTACTCAAATAACACGAACTTTGACCGGCACAGCATCTATAAGCTCGAATCATTCACAGATCTTTTTATTTCCATATCTCGTTTAATACAACCAGTCGCTTCTTAGTAAAAGTCAGCCATATGCCGAGCTAAAAATAATTTCCAACGTTTAATACAAAAATTGCAATAATTAACTTCGTTACAGACCAATAAATTACAATACGAGAAAGAAATGCAACACGATATGTAGGAGTGTGTGTTGTACAAGTATAGTGTACACACACTATCAAGCGTAAGCTTTTATTTTATATCGATATACTTAATTATTGTTTTTAGATGTAAGATTGATGTGTCATATAATTAGTAATTGATTTTCTATAATAGGCGGAGGGAAAGTAGTGTTAAAATGATAAAATATGATCAATCCCCTATAGAATTTTAATAATATTAAACTAACAAAAAAAATGCAATTGGCAGAATTTTTTAATAATTAATTAAAATATTTTTAAAATATCCAATATAAAATATAAAATTTATCTTGTCATTGTTACGTTACGTACAAAAATATAATAATTTTCACTGACGAATACCGTCAAGTTATCTTTTGAATCAGATGTCGAGATGTCATAAAAAGTTGTCACAAAATTAATTACTTATCGATTGACCAACACATCCCCACTATGTGTGTATGATTTATAGCACTCATGCACACACACACACACTACAATACGGTCGAATGCAGAACGTGTTGGTATAAATCGTATTCTATATTATATAAGATGCTATCGTGTATTTTAAATCTAGCAGAGTTATATATATGCATTTGTATGTAATATATACATAGTCTTTATTGTGTCGGCATTAGAGTTTAATATTGATATTGTATTTTATTTTCTTTATACATCTTCTGTTTCTTCTCTTCTCTGCTACAATAATTTTGCATGACCTATCGCTGTTTGTTTCTTTTAAGTTTTTATAATATATTTTAAGAATTTACTGCACATATAAATAAAAAAACATATGTTTCTTTAAATAAAATAAGCAAATCAGCTTCAGGCTGTATCCCGCAAGCAGCAGGGCAGGCAGAGAGCACTTAGTGGTAAAATACTCCATTCCCCACTTTCCGCCGAAATCTGTAGACATTGCTTGTTGAGTGGCAGAATTTCAACCGCTCTTTGCCTCGTCACCAGAACAAAAAAATGAAAATATATATTTAAATAAATATTTTCTTTACTCTAGATCGAACCCGCAACCAGTCGATTTTGCACACTTTGTGCCTGTGTGCCACGACTGGTTACAAGATTTTTAATGCCCATCCTGATCTATACCCATATTTGAAAGGCTTTGTGGAGAACTTTAAAAATGAATATGTAAGTGAATTTCTTCAAATTTTGCATAATTTTTAATTAAGTTCTTATATCAATGTATCTACTACATAAAAGATATAAACAGTTATTTTTACAAGTAAAAGTTATTTTAAAACAAATATTTAAATAGTTTTTCGTTGTTTTCTTAGATACGCCGCGCCGTTACAGCAGCTTAAATTGATATTATTGTTCTATAATAAGGTAACGCTACACATATCTACATTTTTATGTTTACCTAACAGACTAAGGTAAATATTTCTACACATACACATGGTGGAGTAGGCAGAGCATAATTATATCGTTAAATACTTTATAGATTTGAACCTGCCACCATTACGTTCACAGCCAGACATTTAAGAGATGATACACTACAGAAGTTTGTTAATTTAGGTTCTTCCATCTCTCGCATATTTCTATTTCCAGTCTTAACACTAGAATAGGCAGAAAAGAGTATTTCTATTACCTATCGTCTAATAGAATTAATAATAACTTTCTTTTCCACTTTTTCCATTATTAATAATCACAATAGACATTTATTAACAATACGTACATAACAAAACGGTATATATCTCTATGCGAGAACGTGTTGACGCACGCGCTCTGACAACAGTCAAGAGACGACAGTGCAGAAATAACCACTGACATTTTGTCGCGAACGAAATCGAACCTATACTTATCTATGTATTGTAAACAGGAATGCTGTTACAATTGTTTCTATGCGATGTGGAATTAATCTATACTAACATTATAATACGGAAGAGTTTGTATGGTTAAATTCGCTGATCTCAGGAACTACTGGATCAAATGGTTTTGTTTTTTAATATATGACGCTTATAATTCCGATATACCTCACTGTAGATATTACATCTGTATTAGTTACATAAATAAATAAAGTTATTAAATTACGTCAACCTTTATTTGTAATAAAGTCGGAAAATGGAGTATAGATGTGTCTTAACTTAAAACTACATTTAAATTAAGTAACTTAAATTTCTTCACTTTCTATCGAATTCTGGATTTGATATATTTCTTTTTCAACACCAATTCCCAGGTTCCCTCTAGTTACCCTGTTATGAGAAGAATGCTGCATCCTGTGAACCTAAAAAAATAATCTGCATTTAGTATTTAGTTGTACATTATAATTATATGACGCCGTTATAGCATAGACAGACGAGTACTAGACTGTAAGTTCGAACAAAAAATTGCCTTACACAATGGGACATCTGACTGTAAACACGATGGAAGTAGGTTCGATTCTCACTTCTTACTTAGGTGAGAGCCAAGGACGACGTTAAGTACCGCCACTCAATACGCGAATTTGGGTCGAAAATAAAAAGATATGAAGAAGTGCATTGACACTAGGTTCTCTCTGTATTTCCTACTATATGCGGAATTATTGACTGACTTACAAAGTGAACAATTTGATTTAAAAGTGAACATTATTGTAATGTATTATTTCTATAATTGTTACAAAAACAAATATATATATACTTTATAATGTTAATTATTAATTTTTAATTTAATAATTTTTGAAGAAATTATCGATATTTTTCTAATTATTATACCTAAGCAACGTCCATTCCAAAAAAAAAACGCACTTAAGTAAGATAGTGAAGTGAACTAGGTGTTACACGATGAATTAACATGATTATTCTAGTTATAATATTATGACCACAATCGCAAAAAAGCGGTTAAAAATGGTAATTTATTCTTATTTTATCTCACTACACATGTAAATCTTTATGTTAAAGCGTGTTAATTTCATTAGTTACAATATTACAAAACTTATTTTAATGGTTTACATGTTGATCGTATAGGGAAATACGGTTTATTTTTTATGTAACCACTGACCTCTTGTTGACCACTGTTCTCTACCTTCAGGACCTGGGGGACATACCTCCAGGTCCTGAAAGCTTGTTATTGTGGCCTTTTAAGAGTATCATCGATATTGTGATTTCAAAGATCAACCAAAGGTGTTTTTCTACCTTCACTACATACCAGGAGACAGAGGGAATCTAGTGTTAGATCACACCTGTCTCCTCTGGAACCGTGTGTCAACATAATCTTAGAGAAACGCGTGTCGAGTGATTATGATTTAATATTTTCATAATCACGCTTTCCCTATATTACACAGATAAAGCGCGGCGTTGAGCTCCACCAAAGTGTATGTAATGTCTCTAGAATTTGGTGGAAGGTGCAGAACGAAAATATCTCAATACTTCTAGAATATCAATATTTTTTTTTTACGTGAAATTCTAGTTTTACGTTTTTATACGCTTTGTAGAAAACGCGTAGTGCGCTCGGCTTTTAGTGTAAAAGCCCACATTTTTACATGAGATACAGATATTTTTTTGGTACATTATTATTATAACATTGACATATTAGAAATAATTTAAAAATATATTTTAAATGCGATACATATAAAATATTTAACATTAGGCACCTATCTATTTGATGTCCTCGTCGACTCTAGGTGACATTTTTATAATGTTAATTCAGCGTATAATTAGCGGCTCTACGTACCAGAAATGTTTGAGAATTAAATTTTGCTTCATGAATATTTCATTTTGTCACAATAAAATTAAATTACTGAGTGACTGAAAGACAAGTTAATTATATTATTATAATGTTAGTTAAATGTATTTATGTTATATCTTTGTTTTGTTTTATTCACAAAATTAGGTACTTATGAGCTATAACTACATACTTCATGGATACGGCTAAGTACATGTGGGTCAAAAAGAAAATGTAGATACATTTTATTACGTGATCGACTAATCGGTTTGCTCGAAAAATATAATCTAATATTATTTTGTCCATTTTTCTTGAGAGTCGAGTGTGAGTCTATTATTTTAATCTGTTGTTAATGAGTTCAGAATTGATTTTAATGTTACCGGAAGACAGAAATATATTATTGAAGAAATTTAGAAAATTTAAACCATTTCAATCTCTAGTGATGCTATGAACAATATAAATATGGGGCATTATATACCTACAGTGCTATGTAAATAACCAACAAACACATAAGTAATCAATCAGCGCATCGAAAGCGAACGGTCGAAGGTCGCGACGTTGCATTACGCTCCAATTTCTGACTCTCGTTAAAACATCGTCCGACCTCGCAGTTAACCCTACGCGGAACGCATGGGACCCTTCGCGTTTTTTGGCAGAGAAAAAAGTAAACTCCCGCGTTCTTACACCCGTCCGAGTATTCGTAGCCGGGCGGCTGTGCAGCGCGGTCGCTCCAAACTGTAGTAGTACAATGCAGGCACACCGAACTTGCGGGAGCGCGGGAAAAAATTGTTGATTTTGACATCTGTCAAAATATAAACCATATTTATTTAAAAAACACGAGCCCACAGACGCCCGCGACGCCTCGCGACCTGCGAAGAATCGATTATTTTCAATAACACAACGCGTGTTTATATTATGATATACATGTACGAATATTTTGAAGCGCGCATTGTTTAAATATCGATATTGTGTTAAACGTTCAATGTAAAATGTAAATTGTAGTCCATGGGATCGTTCGGTAACATTTGTTCTACAGTTAGTTATAAACATTGATAATTTCGCGAGAATCGTGCGTGGTTTTTATGAATGTTTTTGCGTGTCGCGGTGGTGGGGGGAGGGTGGGGCCTCGGCCGACTCGTCCCTCCTATCGTATTTTGATTTAGTTTCCAAGTCTTACGCGGTTGTAGCAATTTTTTCAGTCGCGTGTGTAAGGCGCGCGCGGCTGTATCCTTTGCGAGCTCGGAATTTTTATTTCATATTGTTTTTCGAATTTTTCGCGCGCTCCCCGAGCGTGGACTGAGATTTTTGTTTTTTTTTTCAGCCAAATTGTAGCTAGTACAAACTTATTTTTGTTACAAACTGTGTGTGTTTTATTGTGTTGGATAATAACTTGGATTTTGTGATCGCTGTGACACTGTGTGACTTTCATGTTTATTTCTACTATTTACTCAAGTTTGGATGTCCTAGATTAAGGTAAGCGATTGTTTTATGTTCACATATTATTTCTATTATATTAACATAATATTTAATTAGTAGTAATAACATTTGTAATAAATAAATTTTCCAATTTTTATATTAATTTTATCGTATATTTTTACTGTTAAGAACTAGAAATTGTAATGCTTAAAAGAATGTTATGAATATAGATAAACGCCAATGATCCATTTTAATGTTTATAAATTAAAGAAAATTGACTATTCATAAGTTTAAAAGAAATCATGTAATGGATTTAATGTAAAAAAAAACTGATTTTAATAATTGTTAATTTATTTTGTCTATGAAAATCTATGTCGGTAAGCATAGAGTCATATTATGAATTTTATTTTTTTAATATAACAAAATCGAACCACATTTATCAAGCGAAGTAATCTTAACTTTCCATTCTAGCTATGTGAGGGTCATCTAGGTCATGTAGATCATGAGGTATTATAGCATTCAAATGTACTATTCTTTATTATATAAATAAAATTACACCAGAACTATCGTAAATAATCTGGCACTAAACAATGACTGACTTTTTTTAATGTAATTACCTTAGCTTACAAGAACTTACCTAAATATAAAAAATAAAATCAAAGATATGCGGCGTTGAGTTCCACCATTCGACACGCAATTGCTCGAGAACTTGCCGGAAAGTGGGGAACGGAAGTGCCTTAGCGGGCTCTGTTCCCGCTTTATTAAAACTAGGTTCCCCGATACCCTCTACTTGCTATGCGCGGCATACAGCGTGAAAAATATCATTCTTTATCTTTATTTACGTTTATATTTCCATTTCATCGCTGTGGTGTCCAGGCAAAGCGCGGGGTTGAGTTCCCCCACTCAATACGCAATGCCTCCAGAATTCGGCAGAAATTAGGGAACGGAGTGTCTTAACACTACGCTCCCTCTACCTACGCTGCCGTGTGCGGGATACAGCGTGAAGCTGATATCTTTTTTAAAATATCATATACCAAATAATCCTCAACTTCATTTTATCTCACACTAAAGATTACAGCTGAAACTAACTTACATAATTTAATAATAAACTTGTGAAGCGCTTCTTTAAAACTTTTCTTTGTTAGATTCATTGTTTCCTCCATAGATATTTGGAAGAAAATTAAATTAAATTCATCCATTCAATTAAATAAAGATATTATAATTAAGTAATAATAATACATATTAAGCATTCAATATTAATTACGTTATGAAGTGATAGGTAGTAGATATACCTGCTCCTTATTGTTACAAATCTGAAGCTTAACTTAACTTAATTTTATTAACAGTCAATAAAATGTAAATAATTAATAATATGTTGGTAAATGAAAACATGATATGGTACCACCATTGTATTAACAGACTTTTTGGAGATAATCGGAAGTTGTAAGTCAAAATTCCCTCAATATATTTATTTAAAATAATATAACGTTAGATATCGCGACTCACTTGTGTGGTATTTCTGTGCAGAAGAGAACGGAGAAATGTCCCGTGATAATAGTTTTTCATAATCACTTCGATTGATAATTTAAAAGAATTTTCTTTTTTGAAAATTAGCTTAACTTCAAGTTAAATGCATATTACGAGCAGATTGAGAAATGGGCATAGAAGGCTTGATGTTATGCACAAATATAATAAATTATACAGTGATTATACAAATTAAAAAAAATGTATATTCTATACATATATAACATTACTGTTTTCTACCACGGATTTTCTACTTACTCTATAACAATCATAGTTATCGTGAGGATTATAAGCAATTAAAATCTTCACAAAACGTTAGTAACAACTGCGAACATATTAAAGTTAAATTATTGAAGACGGTAAGTTAGTTAATTTATGTTCAGCACAGAACTCACAAGCTGAATGTAGACACGTCAGACAAACGTCCTTTTTCAATCCGTCTTCAAACTTTTGTAAGAAAATACCGATGATTTATTTAATTCATTCTTATGAAGAATCTTCTCCTGAGATGATGATGATAAGGCTGAAAAAATAATTTACAGGTAAATATGAATATTTACGGTATGTCTATAATAAATGTATTGCCCGCAATGGGATTCGAATTAAATACCATTTAGTGAAACAACAGCAGGGCAAAAAAGATCATGTTTTATCTATTAGCAAATAATAGGAAATTTTATTATTTTATTTACCTTATAAGGAGTGTCTCCTCTAGTCTCGATTTTTGTAATCCAAATCAGATAACTTTTTAGGATACTATCTAAAACCATTTAAAATGAAAACATAAAAAACTTATATAATATTCTTAACTTTTCGTTATTTAATGTTGAGAATTTTAACTGTTAAAATTTATTATAATTATTTGACACCATCGTGGAGCAGTCTGAGTAAAAACGCGACGGTTGAGGGTTCGATTCTCGATATGATTTGAATTATTTTCATTTCCTCGTTCTTGTAATAAATCGCGGTTTTAAGTTGCGCTGCTCATTGTCTCGAAAATTATGCAATACATGGATAACCCGGTGTCTTAACACTTTGATTCCTTTGCCTACCCTGCTATAGGTATGTGAGATACAGCGTGAAGCTATAATTATATTTATACATTATATTTCTAAGTCACTTTTACATTTAAATTGTATTATAAACTATAAAAATAATAAACTAAACTTGTGATACTATTTTAATGGCGCGCAATCACTTCCATTGCGGTTAGTAATTACTAAAAAGTGTAATTAACACCGCGAGGCAGAAAGTAACCAATGGAACTGACACTGTGTAGAGAAAATAACGAATACAAATTTAACTGTAAAAAAACATAAACAAGTATCTTAGAAAATGTATCTTGCAATTTATTAACAGTTATTACACAACAGTGTCGGACTACAGCGGTCGTGGGTTCAATATTTATTTATAATTTTTATTTCATCGTCTCGTAGAAAAAGTGCTGCGTTGAGTTCCGCGTCCCGAATCGTTGTGGTGTTTGCCCTGCTATGAAATATAAGTGAAGCTAAATAATATGATTATTTGTTGTTGTAAGATATATGGAAGTTGATTAAGAATTTGTATAACAGTAAAATTGTGTTATACAACATAACTATATTAAAAACTAAATATATTTAAAATTTAACTTCAATATATGAACCAATAACTTGTACTAAATAATGTATTTTTTTAATAAAGGAAAATCATAAAAAAGGGGTAATAAAATACAGTAAGACAGTCATTATATTTAATGTTAAAATATATATTTTTTTAATTAAAAATAACATTTATCTCCCTGAACAGTGGCTATCGACTTAAATCGATTAAAATATTGACTCAGAACCATAATTTAAGTAAAATATATCATATCAATATATTTTTATTGTTAATTATGTTTCCATAGATGGGAAAACTACTTGTTAAGTTTATTTTGTATTTTTTTTCTGTAAAATATTTATTGAATGCAGTAGGATGTACAATCAGTCGTACTTTTAGACGTATATTTAAATTAATATTTAAATATGTTATTAATTTTAATAATGTACTAAAGTAAGGAATTACAAAGAACTTTTTTAAAATTAATGATAAACTTAATAAATATACGCTACAGTTATATTTCATATTTAGCACTACTTAATTAGATATTAAAAAATGTAATTGAACTGTAAACGAAGTGCAAATATTCCTTTAGTGTAACGCCCACTGTTATCATAAAAAAAAGTCGTCCTCACAACGAATAAGGCCGCGGGCCGTTCATTCGGACATCCATTCACCCGCCAGGATTTCGACCGGAAGCCCGTCTTATCAGGCGAACGGAGATGACGTCACGAGCCTTAAACAAACTCGATGTGAACGTGATTACGATATAAATATAAAGTTGAAACAATACAAACCTGGAAACGTTTGACGAAACATGAAAATTGTTAATAAAATTAAATGAAATATAACAGAGAATTGTTTAAGCTTATCGGTAGAGCTTTTGTGACCGCTTTTGTTAATTTTGGTGTAGTTACGAAATTATAAAATACTCACAAAGGGAATAAGAAGACGAAGTGCAGCGTTGAGCTCCGCCACTCAACATTTATGTTTTTCAATGTAGCCGGAAAATGAAAAACGGAGTGTCTTAACATTAAGTTTCCTCTGCCTACCCTGCTATATGCTCTCAAAATTGTATAAATTTACGATAGAGCCTTTTGTTACGGCCGCGCTGTCAATTTCGTACCCGCTAAGGGACTATAATATAATATTCAAATACTCTCACGGTGCTAACTGGAAACGTATGTATGTATGTACGTGTATCATAATAAAATATCTCCCAATTGTAATTCAAAATGGATTTCCAATAAAAAACACATTTCCTAATTTACTCGGACTCGTACTCGGTATTGTACAGAACAATGGTATTGAATCACGTCACGTGACTCATTCAAATACACTTGGACGGTTTCGATAAAAAGAGTGTTCGATTTTCAAAATTGCCAATCGTTTAGAGGTTTAAAGCTTATCGCCCGCGTGAATTCCAATTTCAAATGTTTCCGATTTCCGATTGGCACAGATTGTGCGTGATTGTTAATTTCTTGTTAGAATCTGTGGGATTTGTTTTATTTTTTTTTTTCATTTTCTAAGAAGAAAAAAATATATAGGTAGCTGAACCATAAAAAGAAATAGTTTTCATGTAATTTTTGTGTTGTATAAAAGTAATGTCTAACCGTACAATTGACTAACAAACGCTTCTCAAAAGCACTTACGTTCGGACATCTGTCCGTCACATCCAGATCCTGTCCATATACAGCTTATTAATTGTTACTTACAATTGTAGATTGGCAATTTATTCAGCTGATGTCTCCATTACGGGAATGGAAACTATTATTTTTGACATTTGATGGTTATTTTGTCTCGTTACTTTAAACTAGGAACAACGACGCGGACGCGGCGATGCCTTATTTAGTATTGGAGACGGTTTTTGCTGCGGTAAATTTTAATTAGGTGTCCATTTGTTAACTCTAGTCATTAATTGAATAATTATCAGTCTGTCTTCTAGCTTATATGGCTGGAACATTAACTTATCGAATATTGTCTAAAAAGTTATTGATGGAGAAATATGTTTTATTAGCAGCTATGACATATATTCGATATGAGAACGGTGAAGTTTTTTTAAATAAATTAATTTAACTATACACGAATTTGTAAGTAAAGTGTTTCGACAAAAATAAATACTGCTTACCCAAAGCACTAATATTTAGGCTCACTACGATATTCTTCCTAATTATAATAATAAATGAACACTTTGTGGAATCGTGCATTTTGGAGCCTTTCGCTCTTATCCTATACGCGTCTCCTTCGCGCCACACATGCAATTGTCATTAACTAATTAGTGAGCCATTTTAAATCTTAATTGGAGCTGATAAGATTCATTTCAGCTTACAAAAGGAGAATATTGAAAACCCAGCTGTTCAAACACGTAACAATGCATAATGTATTTTGCAACAAGGGTATAAAGTTCATATTTGTTAAGCTTGACCAATCAATGAAGCTCAGTATAAAACGCGAAATGGATTATTTTTTTCAAAAATGGAATTAAGAAGAGACAATAAAGCTCATTGTTTATAAAGATGGCGGGTCGACCGGCACAAATATGATTATTACTAGCCAGCTTATTACAATGCAACTTTTATTCATTAAAATGAACGAAGGAAATTCATCTTTAAAGTATAACGCCGCTAAGTAAAAAAAAAACTATAAAAATAATTCACGACAACAGGAAACGTTAAATTAAATCTTTCTTCAAATTCAATCAACAAAATGTTCAGCAATTATTCATTGATAGTTTTTTTTGTTGTAAAATCGATTTCCTGAATCGGCGAAACTTTAAAACGGTCTCTTCGTTCAGATAACATTTTATTTGGCTTTTATGTGATAACCTTTAATATGTTGTTATACTCAAACTTTTTAATTGGCGATCAAGGCTGACGAACAAATCCAAACGTTGTTTTCGATTTACGTTCAAATGTAGAACAAGTTCTATTTGACAGTGACTATCAGTTTCGGCCTCTAAATTAAAAAAAAAAAACTATTTTATATGAGTACCTAATCTCTTTCATCTTAGTATATATTATACATTTATTTACATCCATATAGTGAAATTTAAGAAACGCATATAATATATATATATATATATATTTGCGCGATGGGAGCCGGTATATATATATATACCGGATCCCGTTCCGATAGGAATTTCGAAAAATCCTTTCTTAATGCTCCATTACTCTCACAAATCCTATATAGTAAATTTCAATATCCCAAGTACGCCTGTGCGTTGCCTGCAAGTTCCCGTTGTAATAAAAGGGCTGCACATATTGGTTTTTAATTTTATATAGGTACTCGTAGTTATGTATCAAAAGGTCCGATATTTCGTAAGTAACACGACAGTAATACAAATAGATTAAAGTGACGCTGACGTGTCAAACTTCCACAAAGCTGAATAGTACGTTACGAGTAATTTAAATAGAGCGATCCCTCAATTGGGGTTAATTCCACTGTTTAAGGAATATGGAGCTTAATTATGAACTGACGTATGTTTGAGAAATAAAGAAAAGAATGGGAAAAGATAATTTATATTCTACTAAATATAATTATAATTTTCTAAGTACTAAAATGTCTGCGCATATCGTAACACTTATCAATTCTTATGGACAGTCGAACTGTTTAAAATATTCTATCATTCAAATCTATCATTATTTGATTAAAATTTTGACACGAAATAAAATGTTTATTATTTTTATTTTTTACATATATAGAATAATGTATGAGTGAGTAATTATGAAAATATTTCTATTAATCAAGATAATTTGGTACAAAATTCAAATGATATGTTCTAAAGTTTCGTAAGAAGTAAATAGATAGAGGTTGAAGTCGACTATGCCAAATAATATTTTATAACGATATAAAATTGTGTAACAGCCATTAAAACTCAAAATAACGAGGCTAAATAAATGTAGCGAATGTTAAAAAACGAGAAATTGTCTAAAATATTTTATATCGATCAAGAGTACAAGGCGTAACAAGTCATAAAATCTGTTTGATTGTACAGAAGTTTCACTAGATGCAGATAACTCTATCATGTCTAGAATACTTGTTTCAAAATTATTTTTAATTGGCGTTCTTGTTTTGATCTTAGAGCATGTGTTGATATATTGAAGATATTAGTAGTATACACGCATTTTTGGAAAGGAATCGATATTTAAATAGAGTCAATTAAGCTCGCCTAGCCGCAGCCTCACACGACCAGACTTTCAATTCGGGCCGGAAACTTCAAATTCTAACAACATAAAGAGCACGTTTGCTACTCGCTTACATCACAAGCGTCAGTCGAAAACTTTTTACCGAATCGTGATCCGTCTTTTTGTTAAGAACACATATTCAGATGTGTAATGACCAATCTCCGGACTTTGAACAAAATAAAAAACGAGAGATCATTCGAGGCATTAATGCATCAGTTACTAAACCGTCAGTGGCATGCTCTTGCGCATCCTTAACGCATTCATAATAAGAATAAGACGTTCCATTTTCAAATTACAAACAGGGAGCGTTCCATCATCCTATACACGGTTCATATTCAAATTTCTCTTTTGAAAATAGAACGGGAACATTCGAATTTAGAAATCTTAGAACCCTGAGTCAACGAAACATTTAAACGTTTGGTGACTTCAGGAAATTGCATAGGTCGTCATTGTGACATTTGTTATTTTGTGACAAATCGTACATTTTATTTGGCTGATGATGCAAAGTTAAGCATAACCGCTAATGATGTAAATTAAATTAATACTAGATATATCTTGAAGGACAAATGATCCGTGTAATGTTCATTTGTATGATTGATCGAATTGCAACAATAAAAAATGTTTTATATTTATCTCAGAAAGCTCATTTTAAAATATATTTCTATCAATATTTATCTTTAATCTATATGCTGATTGAAAATTAAAATTTCGACAAACACGGGGGCGGTCGTGACATGCAATACATACTTTATACATTTTTAATTAAGTCCAAAACATGGTACATTCTACAGCACAGACACGGGGTCAACACTCTTAGATCAAACGATTACCACTTCACTTTGACCCGCAAATGACTCTACACCGATACACATCTCAGGTCGTATGAGACTGGACGGCTGAACCCCAGCGTGGTCACCCATCAATCAATGGGATCATATCTCCGCCGAAACGAAACTAGCTCCGGCCAGCAATATGATTTTATACATTCGGGTAATATTTTATTCAAATCTTATTTGATTGAGTGTGTTGTTTGAGAAATATGTTATGGATTATAAATATTGTTCATCAAACATAGTTAACCATTAAACGTATTTGTAATTCAAATATTTATTGACAATAGAAAAAAATGAAGTCTGCAAGAAAACATAATTCGTGTTCCAGCCAGTCCCGCGCGTCATAATCCGTCTCGTTCGATATTTGAATACTCTTAAATTTGGAACGCGCTTGTAATATGAAGTTAGTTCGTTTCGTTTTTCAATTGCTTCACTTATATTTTGAATTTAGAACGACGCGTTTAAGATAAGACCGTTTTGCTTTTTTAGCTTTCGCTGACGTTCGAAATTTGAAATGTTTTAACGTTTCACGTGCGCTTTTGAACTGGCAATATATTATTTATGTTGTTGTAATTTACGGTCGCGATTCTTTTCATTTGGATGAACGATTTTGTTGATCTCTAATCTACTTATTATGAGTTTTGGAAAAACACAAATGAAATGTGTTAATTTTTCAATCATAATTCTTTATAACTTTTTATACCTATTAATGCATTTATTAGAGTGTTTATAATATTATGTAAAGTTCTACAGCTTAGGCCGAACACAAATCTACGCTTCCTCTTAGCAAAGCGAGAGTATAAAATTAATTGAACCCACAACCATCGCTTATAGTCACTGGCCACAAAAAAAAATGATCATAGATCAATATTTCTGGAGACTGACCGCTATCAGTGTAGAATCGCAAGTGGTACGCCCAAGAATGCGCCACCCTGCACGCGCACGCGCCGCCACAGCACCTACGTGGTTACGCAACTACACGCGTTCAGAATTCACCCGATCGCGATTTCTCTCACCTTTCATACAAATGACAGTACAATGGAATTTATTGATAGTCAAAATTTTGTCTAGACATGACACGATTTGTTGGTTAGGTTGACATTTGATTTATTTTTTTTGCTGTTTGATTTGACAGTTTTTTTTCCTTGATTGGTATCGGAGATACGTTTTGAATGGTTGTAAGAGTGTTTTATGCGTTCGTCCTTTTGGTGCAAAGTGAAGTAAATTTGTTGTGTTAGTTAATTGTAAAGGAGTATACAAATATAAATGGCCGCTCCATTTAGTCTCTTAAAACTAGTATCTCTCTGCCTGATTTTTTTAAAATATATTAGTTTAAATCTCACAAATACATCTCGAATCAAAATCGAACCTATCTCCAAAAGCAATCAGAGCTTTTAAGTTTTGAAGATTACTTCTTATATATATATTATAAACAAAAATTTACTAGCTTATGTCAAGAATGAAGTAAATATGTTATCATAATATCTAATAATTACACTAGCGTGAACGCGCTCGTTCTGACGAGTGTCTGTCAGAGCAGAGGTCGTATGGAAACAATGCTCAATGAAAGCTCGGGGAGGGATAATTATGTACGAGAGTACTAGCCACACCCGCTCGGTGACGACGACGGTGATGCATTGGGCTTTTAATATGTTTCATTTAAGTTTTATTTAGTTTCATTATTTCTATCTATTTTATATTAGTCATGTAATTTAATGTACTTCGAGTTTTGAAAGTCGAGTATATGAAAATCATAATAGTTTTTTGTTGTAAGTTCGATACCCGATAGAGGAATGAAATATTGAATATTTTAATTTTCCTCGCTCTGGCAAAGCCTGGCGTTGAGTTTACTCGAGCAATGCCTTCCGAATTCGGTGGAAAGAAGGAAACGGGATGGTCTTAATGAGAATGGAATGTCCTACAACTATGTACCATGCTATGTGCGGGATACTACGTAAAATTTAAAAAGTTTTTACCATCACTTTGTATTTTTAAGCTAACCTATTCATAGATTCTATCTATAGTCTTATTTATTTTTTTCAATAATATATAAAATAATCAAACATATCTTAAAATATATTAACCAAACAACGCATTTCTATATAGCACACATATAATACTTGAGTAAGCTACATCATATTAATAAAATCTCTTTGAACCATAAAAACATCTGTAATTACACTTATGAATTAGGTAAAAGTGAACGCATCCATCTTGAACTTATCTGAGCACTCAAAATATCTATTTTTAAAGAAAACCAGCGGTAAAAATCATATCGGTAGTCGTTTGAATATGATTGATTTTATTGCTGGCCGGTGTTTTGAAATCTGTATGTGTTTTTGTTGCCAATGTGTTCACCCGAAATCGATTACTTGGTAATCTTGCTTTTTGGTAATATTAATAATATTACGACGGTAATATTACATAACGCGTAAAGATAATATGTTATCGATATCATTAAAAACTAAACACGAGATAATTATACTTCGTTTAATAAAACTAATTGGTTTTATTGCCACCCAACGTTTTAGAAACAACTTTTTGCAATAAATCGTTATTCCACGAATCGATTTTGAGATCCACTTTTTAGTAATATCGAGATAATGACAACAATGTTATTTGATTCTTACTTATGACGCGGTGGAGGCCGAATCGCGAATATAGCGAATATAATTTATGGATATGAAAAATTGAGTTTTGAAGCAAAAAATGTATAAATCGTTTACGAGTATGTGTCATGGTCTAATGTTGTTAATGTTGTTCTGATTTTAATTATAAACTATGCTATATCGAGCCTTATCTCTGGACTTATCTTGTACATTATTAATTAACTATCGATTCTCAAATCGTCTAACAGAATTAATTAAAATAACTCATCGGCCAGATGTAAAATATTCCCAGATTCCCGATAAAGACGTTTTTATTAGATGGCGTGTTCAAACTGACATAATTTACTCATAAGTGTTTAAGAAAATAAATAAAAAAACACATCTCGCTCGTCTCGATGCGCCTGCGTCTACTCAATAACGCATCTGGATTATTTCTACATCATAAACTATACATCGTTTTATATATATATATATATGTAGGTACTTACATATATGTATATATATATTATGTATCTTGTGGGAATTTATGTTTTATTGATATTTCGATTCAGATTTTTATTATTCACTGACATCGCTTTCGATTCAAGTTTGCTTTTTTATTCTCTATTGTCTTGAAGTAATAAATCCGCCGTTTCAATATTTTTCAAGTTCTGCCGTCCAAGTCTAGAGAGAGCGGTGAGACGAGAGCGGTGCGCTAGATAAAAATGAACCCGCCACGAACATTTTGTAAATCGATAAAACATGAATAAAGAAATAAAAATGAATATCTAATTGGTTTAGTGAGGCCGTCCTCAATCAGTGGCCGGCTTGTTGTCCGTTTTTCCCCCCATTCTTGTTCAGCGGCAGCAAATTAAAAATGTAAGAATTCTCGCTTCAAAGGAATTTATATTTTATTTCATTTCATTAAAATCCGCCATCTTTTATTTCCCGGGAGCGCTCCGATCGGAATTCATATTTTTCTGTGTTTTGTTTCGGTTTGCGAGCGACGTATTGTTTTATTGTTGCGTCGGTTCTAAGCGCTCCGGTTCACGTTCCGACCCGAGTATTAATTATTTTCTTATTTTTGATGAATGCGACCATCGAATTTTAAGACGTCTTTTAGTGGCGATTAAGAGGGAGCGATTATAATTCGGCCTTTGGGAGCTCAATCACGATTTTCATTTGGAATCCGCGGTTAAAAAACACACGCTCGGGCCACGAGTGAAATCGCCTTTGCCAGTCAAGATTAGTCGGCCGTAGCTCACGTAACTAGTACTGTAGGTACGCCCGACGTCGGGTGTACACGTAGATTATAGATACATATCGTTTACGAAAATAATACCAGTTCGATAATCTTAAGTTCTCATACGAACTGGAGTTGCGCAAGCGCAAGTCTTTACTTCCAACGCTGGGATTATTTGTTACTCATCAATCTCAAATAGACACCGCACTCCATTGTTCCCGTGACATTTAGACGAATTTATAAATAACGGACAATAAATTCTCACCTACCTATTTATAATCGGTCATACGAGAACCGGTTTAGCTGCTTTCGATTGATATATATTATATATATATTTATAAATTAATTTAAGTAGTACGTATAGATAGGTTTTTCGAATTTGTAACAGAATACATTCCTAATTGTTTGTGTCGCCTCTGGGCTCTGGCATTTTGGCGTACGCTCTAGCGCTATTGGCCGATACGTATTCGTTTCGTATTTTGAACGTCGCTTTGTATACGAATTTAGAAAAGCACGAAGGTTATATTGCTTTCTTTCTGTACGTCATTGTGTGCTAATGTAACTGTAGCCGTCTGCTCATTGCTGGGTACATGCTAGATTGTGCTGCGCTGTACCAACGTTGTGAATCTAACGTCCACATTATTTATATTGAAATGTGAATCATATTTCCGTTAAAACCATTTAAAGATAGAGTACTGTGCTCTACCATGGCTGCATATTTCTAAACCTCAACAATTAAAATGTAAAATTTTATTTTTCTTTTATTTTGCTGAAGTAAGGAAAATAGTTGTCACAGATAATAAATGTAAACGACAATACACACATAAACAGATAAAATATAAATGTAAATCTAACGTTGATATGATTTATATATGAGATGCGAATCATATTATTTTCGTTAGCTTCAGATAGCAATATTAATATGTATTAATAAAAACGATATCTAAAAATCTGAATGCATGAAGCGTTGCTGATGTTATAGCCGAACAGAAATATGGCTGCAAAATTGACTGTCATGTTTATTTCTATTGATTTAGTCGCGGTTAAAATTGAATAATATTTTCAATTGTTTTTTTTAATAGTCACGATGATTTCGGTTTTTTTTTCTAAGTTATGGTGTAGAAGTTGTGTGGTAGATCATGTGAATTCGATGCCTGTGTGGAGTAAGATTTGTTTTATTTTACTTTTTATTTAACTAAAGTTGACATTATAACTAAATGATAAAATAACAAATTCTTGTATAAAATCAAAATGTAACACAATTTTATATTGAATCGCAACTTTCCGTGTATTTTAGTATTAAGTGAATCTATCAAAGTATGCCAGACTGCAACGCTCGCGAGCATTTCATTCGATATACCAACTGACGTATATCATCGATATGTGCCAGATAATGAAGTGTGAAACATTTTTCTTTTTGATAAAATATTTTTTCTTAATTTCAAAATATATTTTATTAATAGAATAGAGAAATAGTAAAATATAAATATATAAATTGAAAAAACACTGAGAATTCTTCTGCCTACCATAAGTACGGAAGAACTCACAGATGCGTGTGAAAGATATCTGGTTACATTATCGTATATAATTGTAGTAATCAACAGATGATATAGATATATTATATCAAATGAATTAAGTTAAAATAAATCCACTAGACCAGAGCAGAGATGAGTCAGGCTTTAAAACTTGCTAACTTAAATCGGCCAATTGCGAGTCGGTGTATGAACTAACTTATGACATGTCCTATATAAGATCGATTCTATGTTATGTTTTTCGCATATCGTTTTACTATTTTGTAAACATCGCCTAAGCAAACAATACAAAGTAAAAATTGGCAGCTCCAGAATCACTTTACGCAGCGTCATGAAATACATTTCTCAAGACTCAAATATTTTCGCTTAAATTTAATACTACACGTGTTGACTTAGTTAGGTATAGGTTCGTCAATTATTCTTCACAAGTTAAAATTGCAATTAAGCATGTATGCTTAATTGCAACAAAATGTATGCTTACCTATAACGTATTTTCAATTTTTTAGAGCCTTTCTGATGGAGTAAGACAGCATCTGACTATAAAAGCGGTGGTAGTGAGTTCCATCCCCATCACAATCAATCAACCAACTAAACCTGCGTCCTCTGCTGGAAGTGGCTCTCCCTCAGTTTGCACCATACCTCCTTCACCTTCCGCATCCAATCGAAGTCGGCAACTTTCTTCATGTCGTCAGTCAATCGAGCTGGTCACCCTACCTAATATGATAGGGAGACCAGATTTCATCTACTAGAGAGAAGATATGGATATTTTCATATCTTGCGCGAAGCACGGCGTTGAGTTACTTGCATTTTAAGTGGTGGAACTCGAAAATGCCTAAACTCTAGGTTCCTCCTGCATATCATGCTCGGTGGAATATAGCATGAGGAAACGACGACGTCAACAGACAGAAGTGGACAGGTACCTATTCAAAATACACATTCGTTCCATTTGGCACAAATAAATAGGTTTTTCTAAATTTGCATTGTCAAGGAATAATGCACGTAAACAGTGAAGTGTAATTTATTGTAGCGCTGCCAAATATTAGCGTATAACGTAAGTATTGCCAAAACCAATGCCACCTCCGCAAAAATATTTGTTATGCCAATTTTTGTATATAAATCTAAATTTATTATTTATCTAATCGTATATTTTCATATTATTTTATATATATTTATCATATAGTAGAGTCTATTTATAAGAAGTTCTTAAATATATATATATATATACGCCTACCTACCTTTATTCAAAGACATTGAAGATTGTGTGAGCTAAGTTGTTCTTCCTCTAATGAGATTGATGCGTATTTCATTAATCTAAATGGAGAATGATGTATTTTAATGATAAATATATCATTATATCCTTCTATCTTTTACTTATAACAACAAAAAAAAAACAGAGAGTTGTTTGTTTTCTATTGTCACACAACTTACAAGCGTAGAAGTAGATTTTAACAATTTATACGATTAGAGCTTTCCCTAATAAATGAACTACCTTCAACTTTAAAAATGCAATTTATAAGTTGCAATAGTTTTACTAATTTTAATTCGTCTTTGAATACATATAATAATTAAAATATAATATAAAATTTATTAGAATCGATTCGGCAGTAGTCATCGCATACGTAGGTACCACGTCATGTCGAGACGCGAAATAGACAAATGCATTACAAATATATCGGTCTGCGTCTAACTATTTATCACACGTAATTACTGGAGATAGAAACTAGATTTATTTTCGGTGAATATTTTTGATTATACTGAGTTATAATAAATAATGAACGGAATTTAACGCCGTTTTTTTTTGTTAAATAGACTGCAATGTATACATAATATCACAAACAAAGAGTATGTTGACACTAGGATCTCTTTTCTTACCCTTCTATATACCAGAAAAAGTGTGGGTTAATAAACATATCTTTTTACTTTGATGGTGTCCGTTCGCAGATTTTCAAATGCTTATGAAATCAACTGGTCATGTTAGTTCTATACGACGATCAGCTATATCATTATCTCAGATATTTATTCGACTTTAAAATCTCACAGATAAGTATTTTTTATTGAAATAAATAAATACCTATATGCTATATGTTAATCATCGCTGCAGAAATTAATAGATTCACACCTCAATGATTCTTTATTAATTATCATTCGCGCTATCAAAATGGCGGTAATCGCTTTTGACAGTTCATCCTTGCCAGGATTAATATTACGTGTTATTTTTTAATTTTAAATTTTAAAATAGCACCATGTGTTTCGCGATGCATCCGAGTGATTCAAACAAATAATAGTTAGAATAGACTATCTAAACAGTAGTCTCGGCTCGAAATAGGGCGCCTATGCAATTATTTTAGCTCTGTCTTTCTGAAAATTGGCAAGAGCTCACACACGGTATTCGCTTGGGAAACCGTTGTAGTGCCGACCAGCGTTACCAGAGCCCTAATACGACCCTACATCCTAGCGAATTACAACGGAACCGACGAATGGATATGCCAATACAAAGTGGTCATTATAAATAAAACCCTATGCGAATAGATAAGTACGTTTCGGTTCTCTTTTTACAGTGATTTATAATGTTTAATTGTGGTATATTATCTGATGCTGCAGCCAGAATTATAATCTAGGTTTGACATAATAATGTCCGATACGAGAATGTTGAGCCTTTACAACTGCCTGGACTTCATCTGCTGGTCTCGTTATTTGTACAGCACTAAACTTATGACCGAATGACTGACCACCTTTAATTTTTTTCTCAAGTTAAAAATAACTGCGGACAGCAAAACTTTAGTCGTAATAAACATACAATAATGATGGGCTCGCAGTACAATAAACGATAAATAGCAAGAAATATAAAAGTTATTAATAATTCTGCTACAATTTAATACCATATAGAGTACAGAAAAAAGCCGACCAACGCCGTCGCGGACTGAAAATTTACATTTGTAATCAGCACCATTAACGTCTACAATAAATTGCATTGACATGTGCACGAGCAAGACGCAGCTATCGCGCTAGAACGAGATAGGCAGCCTTCTGTGAGCAGACGTGGATACAATAGCAACTTTGAGCGAATAAACGAAACATTTTAACTTTAACAGGTATTTAAAAATGTACTTTAAAACTAGAAGAATAGACGCTATTTTTAATTTATTAAACGACGGATATAAGTTTTTTATTTTAAGCCGCGAATCGGCGCGTGCGCCTCATGAAAGCGAGGAATGTACGGCGCTGGAATGAGATGGTTATATTTCGGCGTTTTGCATTTCAATTATATTATAGTGCGTTTGGATTTTATGCGTTTGTGAAAAATGCGCGCAGAGTTATCGTTTTATTTTCCGCGTAGTCTATTATCGCATACGCATGTATACGCATGTACATTCATGTGCATGTGCGTACACACTACATGCATGCAAAAGTTACATGTACGCTATATGCAAATGATTGTAATTTATTGATCCGTTCGTAATAACGCACGGCTTGGCTGTGTTTTTGAAAATTAATGAGCCTCTCTCTTTGTTAAACTGTTTATGATTTCCTTGTAAGTTAAAATCGGAATCTTTTTTAAATAATTAATTTTTAGAATCGGTCGTAAGTTTTTCACAGTATGAATTAATTCAATACCTTCAAGAAACCCAACAAAAGCTGTATTTTCAATAGCAGAACGAAACATTGCAGTGGCTCGAATATATTTCTTAATACAAGTAATATTTACATATTTCGTATATAAACAAACACCTTTCAAGTTTCAAATAAATCGTAAACATAGCACAATAAGTAAGTAAAACAATAAAGTTAACACATAATAGAGTAGCGAGCAGGTGCGCACGCGCAGAAACCGCGGTTCGCATGAAATACGCGGCATGCTCAGGTTAATTAATATTACTATTCTAAGTCTCGACGAAATATTGTTGTTATTTATGCGTCTGCGCAGATCTAGAACAAAACGAGGAATGCCAGCCGACTACAGACACTTGATCATAAATGTGTTTTCATATTAATATTGTAAGAGTAAATTGCTTGTAGCATACTCCGAGATATTGTCGTTTTGTGTGTATAATAATCAGAAATAGTGAGATGGGACACTGTGATGTAAAGCTGGTGTTGTACTGAAAACGATACGTACGACTAGTATTTGTGCGATTTAAAGTAAATTTGTGGTTAATCATTAAATACAAATATTATTGCTGCCTTTCTAGTATTATAGCGAGTGTGTAAATAAAAGCAAATAATCGTGTGTTTGTAAATATTTTATAAGCTATGTTTTGTCATTGACAAATTAATTTTGACAAAGTATGAGTAAAGTTTGAGTTCCGCATCTCAATGTGTCTCGGAATTAGGCGGAGTGTGAGAAAGTCGCAGCTTTCAACAGTAAGTTGAATGTGGAGGAAAAATGCTTCTAACTACTCAACTCTAAGCTCTACATCAAATAACTATCCACTAGAGGTAAATTTTTGAATTAAATTTTAAATTTTTGTTTTGGTATCTAATTTGACAATATATCCGTTAAATTTAAACTTTAAATTCTGTTTGTTTTTTTTTTAGTATTCACCTCAATATGCCAATAATAAAAAAAAAAGTAAAAATTAAACTGACATCACTACTTTCATAAAAAAAAACGTTTTCTTTCTATAGTACTTTGAAATAAAAACAACAGATATAATATAATATAACAGTAAACTACATTGATAATATATCGGCGCCGACGTCACTCGTTTCGCAGACGTCTGGCTATTTACAGGTTGCGTTTTGTTGTTCCACATACATACATACACACGCACACACCCACAAATACACACACACATGGGACGTAAGGACGTGTAATTTTGTTTTCGTTATGACATAACGTTGTGATAATGCTTTATTTAGCTTTAGAGTGTAAATATATGTCATAAGGGATAAATATTTTTATTAATGATTTTAAATGTTACTTTTTTTTCTGAAAATAAAGCACTGTGTTTATTTACAAGTAACAATTTAATATAGATTTAAAGAAAGCGTTTTAGGTCTAAGTAAAACTCATCCTACACAAATATAAATTATACAATATTAAATTATATTTTTTAGCTTCACGCTTATCCTGCACATAGCATGGTAGGCAGAAGGAACATGGGAACTTAATGTTAAGCTTCTCTGTCCTCATTAAGACATTACCGTTCCCCACTTTCGGCCAATTCTGAATCATTGTGTGTTGAAGGGCGGAATTCAGAACTGACGTATTTACAGGCACAGCTTTGTGCGCCCGAACCACGACGGTCTCAAAATGATTATTTTATTTAAATAGAAGAACTACATTTAACGCCTATATTTATAAATGTAATTTTTAAAAAGATAACTTATAATTTTTTCGAGATATGACTTTATTGTCAATGTCAAATAAATATTAAAAATAATAAGCAAACCATTTCATCCATCATAATTTTCTGCCATGCATCTTTTCGCCTAAATTTCGAGACATTGAATCTTAAGTGGCATAACTCATCTCCGCGCTTTGTCTACCAAAGTAGAGAAAATTAACTTTATCTAATATTCAGATTATATTTAGCAAGTACCTACATAGACCACTACATGCAGCCATTACAGGACTATTAAGCAACATTTACGGCAAATCACCATCATTGTGCTTAACTCGTGTATATTGAGAACACCGTCGTAAAGCGTTGCCCGCTTTTATTAACTTGTGTAAACTTATTGCCGGTGCCATTGTAATATGAAATAAAATGGCGGTAAACTTAAACAAATATACGCTAATGTAGGTAAATATATATATATATAAACATGGATGTTTAAATTATATTATTGTAATGGGTCTCTTGAAATTGATTTACGTGGCGAGTAAGCTTTTTTTAATATAGATTCAGCTCGGGATTGGTTTTGTCTGAAATGTCTTGACACTAAACCCCTCTGCCTAAGGGAGGCTTAGTGTCAAGACTCTCCATTCTGTACTTCCGTTCGAATTGAAGACATAGACGTGTAGAGAGGCGCAACTCTACGCTGTCTTTTTTCTTACCAGTATATAAGGAATCGTAAATAGTTTATAAAACATATATATATTTTAAATTTCAAACGTATATTTAAATTTTGCTTTTCATTGAAAAAGTTCTCTATAAAAGAATTGTTTATAATATCTTTGTAAATAAACACGCACGTGTTGAGCTCTCGTGTAACGTTAAAACCTTTTATGGCTGAATTAGGAAATGAAATGTTTACTTCATAATGTCAGATTTGAACCACACAAAAAATATTTCCGAAAAAAAAACCTCTTCAGCCACAACATCCCTATAAAATATTTTTCTTATAGTTTCACGCTATATCCGATATATAGTAGGGTAGATATAAAATTTGTGTGCGTTAAGACACTCCGTTTTTCGTTCCAAGCCCAGTTGAAACGAAAAACGGAGTGTCTTGAGTCGTTGCGTCGGAACTTAACGCCATGCTCTCTACCAAAAGAAAGAAATGAAAATAAAATTTTCCCTGAATTAAATAGAATAAATGAGTTAAAAAAGCAATGTCTGAATTGACGGAAACAGGAAAGAATGAGTGACTTAACACTGAATTAATATAATTTAATGTTTAAATAATATATTTCTTAATATGAATCAAGATAAATAAATAAAATAATAAATCTAGATCTAGACTAATATAATCCAGTGTCATTTTATCGTTTGATATTATAAGAGTTGAGTAAATGTCATAATGTGTTCAACGAGTGTGTTAATACTTGCGTGTGTGCGCGCGCAGCTGTTGCCTTTACTTTTTACAGAAAGATTTAATACGTAACATTGTGGTACAAGAGGTGGCTGTAAAATTTAAAGGGTTTTGATTTTTGTATTGTGTGTTTGAAGATCTCGCTCAGTATCTACCTACCTTTAATTTTTAGGTATATATTTAGATTTCAGTGTATACGTATTATAGAGGCACAGAAACTTGAATTTTTCTATGTTTTATTTTCTACTTTTTTTCTTCTCATTCTCTTATTTTGATTTAAATAAGATTTGTTAAAAATGTAAATTGTATTATCTTTACGAATTAGACGAATAAATGACCGACTCCTTTAGTTGCAGGTGTGTATATTTTTCATAACACAAATTTTTTTAAAAAATTCAAGTATCAGATCTTATATTCTAGCCATGACTTAAAAGGTGTTTTTTTCAGTAAACTGATACGTAAGTTTTTGTATTCCATTAGAAATATGTATAATTAATCTATTTAATTATAGGTATACGTCTAATAACCACCTCTTGGACTACAGAAATCGTAATGAGAGACTCCCAAGTGAACATCCTGTTACATATTATTTAAGTCCCACAACAACACTGCACATTAACGGTTTACTTGCATTCTATATTTTCTTCCATACAAAACATGCAATGTACAAACATTCTGTAAAAATATCACCACAAGTTGAACTGCATTTTGTAATTTTATTTGTTATGTGCATCATACATTGACGGTTCGTCATAGACAGAGCTTATAATAAAGTCCAATATGACTAGCCTTGTACGTCAATTAGGAAAATATTATCTAATATAATCTTTATCCCTTAAGGGCGTTAACCCTGGCCTTTTTTCCACGAAAGCCAGCTTCCTTTTTATCCCAGCGGTTTTTATTCGTTGTTAATTGTTAGTATTTTTTTGTATACGTCATGTTGACAGCCATTTTGATAAATCGTTAATGATTCGGCTTTTGGTCCGTAATCGTAATAAATTAGGACTGTTTAGCGTTTAAAATTTATAAGTAATGCGTCTTTGCATTGTGCGGCTACGTATAACTGACTTACATAGATTAAAAATATGATATTGACTCACTTTTTGATTTGCTTAAGAAATCATTTAAATGTCAGTAACAGTGACTGACTTCGTATATTTAAAAATATTAAAAAAATATATACATATTTGTTTAAATGATTAGATAGTTGATACTTTATCTAGCAGTATGTAATATATATAAGAGACGTATATAAGAGACGTATAACAATTATCATAAGTTATCATATGTACTATTTACATTCCCCTTACAGTTGAGGATAGATACATAGCACTTTACACAATAACTCATTTTCAATTCGTTTGAACAAAACAATAATCTATCGATCAGTTCTGATAATATATAAATAGTAATTCAAAATAATAAAGGAAGCCATACTTAAAAGCCATAACTAAATCTAACCCTTCCAATGGCCACGCACGTTTCTATCATTTTAAAAATAAAATTATACAACGCCCGCATGTATTACTATAAAAGTACAAAGGGCATCAAAAAAAAACTCCCTCGCCCTAAAAAGCGTTCCAGAAATATTAAAATAGTCAAAAGAGTTAAAATTAAAAACGAGGGTTAACTCAAAAACGTAATCCGAAAACTAACACAGCTGAGATCTCACAATGGCTCCGGTTTAAACCGTATTGCCGTTCAAGCTGGTGATCATTTTAAATATATTATAAGATCGAGACTATTTTATTGGTGTAAATAACTTATGAAAAAAGAAAATACAATATTTTTTACATGTGTAAACTTTTATTCTTCGCTTAGAGAGAAAAATGTAAAAATTTGTACAGGCGTGGTTGAACCCTTGGAAACCGCTGGTTTGAATCTAGGTTTTATTTTATTTCTTATTCAGGTGGATACAATATATATGCGTAATAGATTACGCTTATAAAAATTTTGGAAACTTTACGAAGTATAAATCTTACTTATCTGCCTTATTTTTTTAATAAAAACAGTCATTATTAACAATTATTATAGTCAATTATTTTCAATAGATTAGGAACGAACTGTCTTAGGACTAAGTTCCCTCTGCGTACCCTGCTGTGTGCGGGATAGAGCGTGAAGCTGACTACTATCGAACATATTGACTATTTTGTTTGAAACTACAAAGAGAAAATTTAAATAAATCTTACAATACGCCATCTATGTACTTGTCTACAATCTGCAAATAATAATTTAAAATCTTAATACATACACTGGCAAGTGGAGTACAGGGCGAGGGAACATAAACGCAATTACAAAACGGTACGGTTCCCTTTCGCGTTACAATTCCGCAAAAATGAATCCGCGACGAGTGATTTGACGACTCCGATGGATTGTACGAAAAGTGTTATGCGGTACGGAGCCGACCTTCAATTGTTTTTATTTATACAATACATTTTACGATACATTTTTAACTTCTACATATAGAGTACATATATGCATTATTTATTTTATATATTAAAAATATATGTATGTTCATATCTTCGCTTTGGTGTCGAGGCAAAGTGCGGCGATGAGTTCCGCCGCTCAACACGCAATGTCACAAGGATTCGGAGGAAAGTGGGGATCGGAGTGTCTTAGCACTAGACTAATGTCTACTCTGCTAACGTACAGGGGAAGCTGAAAAAAAATATTCTCACTGCTGGTGCAAATGCATTTGCGCAAATAATTGTTAAAAATAAAGTTTAACCACATCATTCAACCAAAAATTATTTTTATAATGAAAGAGTACTCAAATCTAAAATGAACATGAGTGAAAACAGAGTATGTAATATTCCCATCCACTTGAAAGTGTTTTACTTTTAAGTAATTTCACTTGTGTACATAAACCCCTCACATGCACACGCACACGCAGGCACACACACACACACAGCGCGCGGCCGCAGATGTTGATTCCATAAAATAATATTTCATGTAAAGCACTAACCGCCCGACCGAGGGCGGAAGGATTGAGTTCTATTTTTAAATTTTATATTTCAACAATTCACGGCCAGACTCTTTGTGCCACGGTTATTTTTTTAACAACAAAAAACGCTTACAATTTGTCCTGTACTGCATTGGCTTGAATTATCTTCGCAGATAAAGAACGGTGATTAATCGTATACGCTATTATACTTTGATGTTTCTTAATTTGTAAATAAAAAAAAAAGGTTTATTGTTCCTATAAAGTCTAGAACTCATTTTATATGAAATTTGTCCACAAAACATAAAACAGCACGTCAACCTAAAGCTATTCACGTATTCTCCGCGATCATTCATCAATTAAATCGGTCGAAGTCTTGTTATTAAAGAGAACAAAAAAGGAATATGCCCCGAGGCGAGTTTAAAAAGCTTCGTTTCGAAGTAAAGAATGTTGTGTACAATCTTGGTTCAGACAAAAAAGTGACAACAGATAAAAAATAAAGCACAACACAACACGGTCGGGGAACAGATTATCAGCGCTAAAAGGGTTGCTCCCGCGCTCTCCTTCTTTTGTTGCTTCCAAATTCAAACTTGGAGCCCGTACAAGGAGCGTTCGAATGCGAATTCTATTTTTGAATATTCTACCGAGAATTTTTAATTAATGCCGCTCGACTGTGCTCGTATTTTTAAATTTCGTATTCTGTTTTAAATCGACTTCGATATTCAATTTTTGCGTTCGATTCCCGCGTTTTTATTTTTTATTTATGTTGTGCGATAATGACGTTTCGCTTTAAGTGCTTTATTTCGATTGCCGATTTTATTCCGATGTTCTCCTTGAAGGTCGGTAGTTTTAGTGATTAATGGGCGAGATATGTGGAGTGCTTTTTAAACGAAATATTGAATTTAATGATGTTTTGTGGAACTCTCCACGATCTGTTTTTATTTTGCGCGTGGGCGGATTTCTATGGACAATCACAGCGTTTTCACATCTACGATAAAGACATACGACGACGACGAGTACGCAGTCGTGATTTAGAGTGTGCTTATTATGCGATATAACTTGAGATTTATTGACATTAATAAGAGAGCGTTTGATAAAATTGTGTGCGTGCTCGATTAGTCGGCAATTAGGTGTTTATTGCTTTCGTCGTGTCACAATGGGCCCTCATGAGCGAGCATTAGGAAAACTTACAAGGTTCCAATTGGAATATGGAAATAAAAATAATA
>JBAIZZ010000320.1:641511-678499 GCA_037355905.1 Heliconius aoede | reverse complement strand
CTGCCTACATATTGTCTACTCTCTCATGCATTCAATTCTATAGCCGACAGACTTTCTATCTAACAATTGTTTATCGGGCGATCACAAACACGAGCAATGACATGAAACTATCAATATTTCTAATAACGTTTAAAAACGAAGTATTAGTTTCGTATACGCGAGCGGCGGCCATATTAATCATTGGAACGAATTTCCGTGCGCCATGTCATACTGAGTTCGTTTATTAAAAATGTGACGTATCAAGATCAACATCTCATAGAATGCGATAACAATATATGAGGGCGCGAGGCGCGAGCGAGACGAGCGTGTGCTGACATTTCAACGGGTCATCAACCCTACGAGCGTCCTTCTCTAACTAGAATTCGAATTTGATTTGAATTGTTCCTAATTTTTTTAATATTGACCCTTTCGCTCCGGACTCCGGTCTTTATGTACTCATTTTTATTTCCATTCACATGGTTTATTAAAATTTCTTTCGACTAGATACTCCGCTGTTGTGCTTCCGTTTGCCACTTAATGGCCTGGTAATCCATAAAAGAGGAATAAATGGTTGTAAAATATCGTTAAGTAATTTTATATCTTTACAAAGATTGATAATAGCCCGCTTCCAACTAAAATCGCGCCGCTCAATCGCGTTTTAAGAATTCGGTGTTTTTTTACTCGACTGGTTTTATATTACTGACATAACTTTGAATATATTTGTACGTAAAGGATTATGATAAATCGGCACATCCATATGAATAGTCGTTGGTTTTTCAATTTGCGTTGCTTATTCCGCATCGTGATTAAGATATTTTTTGCCGAAAAGTTTTTGCGGAGGTAAGTCTAGATGTCAGATCGAATAGTTCTAATTATTGCCGGTAATGATTTTACAGTTAATATAATTCGTGATATTAGCCGACGTGCTCAGAAGTCCCGCAGCCAGGACTAAGAGCGGCCGCGCGCCGCCGATACAATGCGCTCGCGAGGCTCAGGACGCCCCTAAGCCTAAATTAAAATGCAAGAACACAGTTCTATTCGAAACAAAAGGTACAAAAATGTTAACCAACCCATAGGAGAATCATAAGCGGTCATAACTGGTTATTCCGATCCATTTATGGCGATGTAATCCTATTGTAAGATCCTGCCTCTATGGCGTGGCCGTGTGTGCGTACAGACACACATAACTATAAAATGTGTTCAGTCATTAATTTTGTCTGTAATTGAACGAGTTGCGATCTCTGAACGCAAAAAGCTGATGTTTCTTCGAAACTGAGGCAAGTACTAAAGTGTACCGATCGGATGACGGGCACCGACATCTCGAATTTATACGTTCATAAAATTCTTTTGTCAAATTTACGCCGGAGTTCCCAATAAAGTGGACGCGCACGTTGAGCGCTGAATTCTTTACCGAAATCATCGTCTACTCGGGTTTTTCTGCCGGTTATTATCTTTCGTATATACGCATGAAAACATTTTACTTCTCCCCATTAGAGGTTATACAGCTTTGAAATTCTCAAAATTTTGACAAAGCTTAGACGGCGTTCAGAACCCTCGATCGAGTTTCGTGCCTTTTGAAGGCATCATCGTCGACACACACAATCGATAATTACTCAAAAAGAAAAATCTCTACCGAAAACGCATTCATCATTTATCTACGGCCCGTATCAGCTACTTGAACAAACCACTTTTCTATTATTCATTAGTTGATTGTACCGTGTCGGAGAGAGAGAGAGGGGGCGGGAGGGCGTAGGGGAGGGGAGGGAAGGGGGGAGAGGTCCGCCTGTGCTGCAACGACCTGAAATTCGGTAACCGACTTTACATTAATAATTACTTCTCAAAATAATGCTAACTTTGATGCACGACTCCGATAACGATTGGTACGGTCGGCAGCTACCACGATACGACTGCCGTAGAGTAACAAATACAGTCTCTAATGTCGAATATTAGAAATGTCCTCTAATTATAATAATTTAACGACTATAACAAGGAAATAAAGTATATTATATGGAAAATAATATTACATATATTATCCTTTTAAACTCATCAAGTACATGAAGTATTCTAATTACATTTGTATTATAGAAAAATATAGCATACACTAATCACATTAAGTGCGATCAATAAATATAGATTTGGTGACCAATTTCACATTTTATCTCCACCATTGTTTTGCCGTTTCTGTCATACAAGAGTCCAAAGCTGACGGATTGTCCGACTGGTTATTTTAAGCTGTAATCTTGCGCAAGGTATGCGTTGCATCAGTTAATTAATTTCATGCGACGTCAGGATCGATCACACAGTTCGGTTTAGCATAGATCAAACGTGTGTTTGTTTGTTGACGTGACAAGTAACGTTACTTAGATCGTGATATCCATATGTGATGGAGAGGGTGATATGGATGTGGATGTGGAAGTGTCTCAATATTATTTATTAGTTTAGAAAGTATTTAAAAGAACAATTGATAAGGAGTATTAGGCGGTTAGGGGATTTCAGGTCGTTAGATGTGTGTTAGTGTCACTACACTTAAATGAATAGTGATAGTTCATTTAAATGGTCGCCTGAAAAGATTTTTTTTTTCGGCTTCATACTGTTTCGAATATAGCAGGGTGAGAGAACCTTATGTAAAATCACTCCGTTTTTCACTTTTCATTGGCATTCAAGACTTTGCCTGTCGAGTTGCGGAACTCGATACCGCGCTTTATTTTCTACTGTAATAATAACAGAATCCTTGTGACATATGAAAAAATAAATTCAACCCAATGTCTACAAAAAGAAAATATTAAGTAATCCCATTATCAGAAATTTATTAAGTATTCAATAAATTTTACATATAAATGACATAAATATTTCACACTGCTATCCGTACACCACGTGCTTGAATACGGCAACAGCCAAACACAAATGTAGAGATTTTTGTTTTTGCCAATATAATATCAGACCACAAGATATTGTAGAATTCAATTTATTACACAAATAATTCAATGTTACAAAACAATTTACTTAGAAACCATGTAATTAATTGACTGTACATACCTACTCGAGGAATATCTGATGTTTATCAGTTCTAATTTACTATTATTGTTTAATTAAGATTTGGTCGTTGTAACACAGTTGTAATATGTCCGGTTGTGAATGGAGGAAGTGGGTTCACTTCCAGAAAAAGTATATTTTTACGCATACAATATAAATATTTCACAGATTGCCACATGAACGACGTATCTGTAAAGTTTATTCTAAATGGACTTTTAAAATAAATAATATATATAAATAATTAAATAAGAAAGTTATAGCCAAAAATACTGAATATTATTTTCCGCGAGTAGGAATAGAACTAACTATCATCGAGTGTACAGACGCGGTCCCACTGCGCCACGAGGTTTTCAATGTACAAATAAATATTTTATTTGCATATTTAATTATTATATGGTATAGCCGTAAACAAAACTTCAATAAATATAAATATCAATAGATATGAATCCCACGTCTAATATTAATGTAAATGAGTCGATTAATGCCAATTTAAAAATGGATGATTACATTTTTATCTTTATCACTAAAAGCATTCAATATTTAACTTTTTTTAGACATTTTCACTCGACTTTGATTTATAAAGTAGTTAGAAATACATCAATGATACTTTATTGGTGGTGTTTACTTTCTCTATAGGCTTTATATTAAATAGCTGAAAATATATATTCTCGGCATATTTTCGACTTGGAATCGAACCCATAACCATTGCGTTATCTCAATTCAATTTTTTAACGGTTATTTAGTTTAATTTCTAGAAATTTATTAATTTAAAATGGTTATTAGTGCCAGTTTAATAAGTAAAATCAGCCTGCCCTCTACCGCAGAGGTCACATGCAGATGGCAATCTTTCTTGTATCGGTAAAATATAATATCTAAGCTAATAATATTACACACTTTTAAACCAAAATACAAATATTAGATTTTAATACATTTTTGTGATATATTTTTCTAATATCATACTAGTAAATTATTTTTGCAGGTACGGAATTTTAACCCCCAGTCACAATAGACTCAATTAGTCTACGAAGCATGACATTTATTACAATTTTAAACCCTCCCAATTAAAAATTTTATTAAATAAAACATTTAAATTATCACAAAGAATGGCGATAGTGTAATTCAAAAACACTTATTTAAATTACAATCTCACTTCATAAAGAGTTACGTTATGTTGCTAGTTGCAGTGCAAATGTTGGGCCAACATATTCTCGTGTATTAAAGAGTATGGTGTTTGTATAGCCTTGGTATATTGGCCCTTGTGTAGCCAACATAACATGTAACTACCATGCCTCAGGCACTTACGGTACATACTTCGCTCTAAATTCTTATGTCAGAATCCGATTAGAAATTTCGGTTTGATGGAAAATTGTTGTGCCAGTTTATATTGTTGAGATGTAAAAAAAAAGTTAAGGCCAGTCCACAATGAGGTGTGATGGTAAATGTTTTAACGGTAAATATTGGTAAATAGATAATTAGATAGGCTTACCTTTTTTTATATTTGATAAGTGAGTGGATTTTGTATATAATATTATATGGGCAAAGCGCGGCGTTGAGTTTCGCTACCCAACACGCATTGGGAATCCTTCAGAATTCGGCGGACATTGGTGAACGAAGAACGACGTGTGTTAAAGGACACGGATTGACACTAGGTCAGCGAAAAGCTAAAAAGTGGTTATTATTGAAATACAAAATTAGGCATAATTTGTTGTAAAAAAAATAGCATATTTATTACCTAAATGTACTGTAATAAAACTATCAACATCTAACAATAATCAATTTTAATAATATAGAATATTTTCTCCAAAAATGTTTTTAATAAATTCCTATATTAAAAAAAAAAATCCATCCGATATCGTGTAAACAAGCTCAAAAGTAATATCCACTATTACGCGTCTCGAGATAACGCGATCTGTGTGAAACGATACATAATTACGAACATTTTGTATTTTTTTTATTGTACTTGTAATGTCGATGCAATTCCGGTTGTTTCTATTCCAATAAACATTAAGAAATATGTTTTTGGTAAATTGCTTTTGTACCTTTATTATTTATCATTTATTTTTATTAAATAATTTGCTTTGATTGGAGCCCTAATTCCACTATAACTTTGGAGCTTGATGACGATTTCAATTTAAGTTTGTTGTAAATAACTTGTTAACATGATTAAAACAATGTTTTAAAATGGAATGGTCAGTCTGTGTCAGAGGACTGACTCAAGATTTAATGAGTTTCTCTCACCAGGTTCTTTCATTGCCTTCATTTCAGAAAGTATATCGTAAGTAACTAACTATATGTAATTCTTAGGTACATTTCGTTCGATCAACAATCTCAGCACATTATATTTTTTTACCTTTAGTCATAATATAAACAAGTAATGTTTACTTTACTTCCAAATCTTTATGTCAATACTTCGAAATATAGAAAAATTACCAATTTTCTTAAGTGTTTGATTCTACACTTGAATATATGGGTTTTAGTTGTAAAAATAATATAAAGAAGGGCTCTCGACGCGTAGATATTTGGTTTTACTAACTTAGTAGTGTACATAATGATACTATAATATTTTATAAGAATTCGTGGATATTTGCCGCGTAATTGTTTATTCAATGTTCTCCTTTAAAATTTTTACCATCAGGAATCTATATTTTTAATCGTCTTTAGATTGTTAATAATGCTACCGTTAAAATAACTAATATTATATCTCTATATACATCTCGTACGCTCGAACTGATCGAATCAAACGCGAAGGAATTCGAATTTCAAAAACTATAATGATTGATTGTCAACCAATGACAATCGCGTATACAAATTCCTAACCAATTTGAATATCGAACGAGTTCTTTTTTGTTGTTGGTAGCGCGTGTTGCCAGTAACGTTTCCACAGATAGCACAATAAGCAATTACTTTAATTTTTTTTCACTCTAGGAGGCTATTGTTTGAATTAATGAGGCGATGTTTTTGTTGAGTTGATTAGGATGCATAATGATTTTTTAAATATAAAAAACAATAAGATATATATACAATAAGATGTTTAATTACTTTTTAACTATCGATACTTAATAAAAGTTTATATCAAAAATATATTTGTTATTTCTATTATAGTACTTACAGTATAGATTAAAATAAATTCAATGTTGTATATGAATTTTGTATCTGTACTAATACTAATGTATGCTCATAAAAGGCATGCTTTGTGTAAAGTAACCCAATATAACTAAATGCATTTAACAAGCTTAAACAACTGCGTTTAAAAAGCCATATGTTTTAGGGCTGCTTCCGGTCTAAATTCATAATACTTAATGATGTGTGTATCTTATTATATATTTGTATAATTCAATTAAATATTGCTCTTTGTTGTTTTAATTCGTTTAATTATTATATTTATTTTAATATGATATAACGTTGTATACGATTTTAAATTGAGACAATAAATATTTATATACATTTTTAATTCATATTTTATTCTCGAGGCCATCGTGGAGCAGGGACACAAGAGTGAGCCTGTGTTATAACACATATATATAAAGTTATATATAACTAGTTTATAAATTATTACAATGTTAGTATATTTTACTTGGTCTCTTTCTTGGTCTACCTTATAAAAATATAGATAAAGAAAGAAACCAAATTGTTATTAGTCATAACCCACGTACTTAAATAAAATTTTCGAAACAGATGCCAGCCCTATATTTATCTTACATTTATATCACTGTGTGCGTAGCTTTATACGTGTGTCTAGTAATTAAAGTATGGAAATAGTTATATGCGTTTTGAAGTGTTTTCTTCATAAAATTCAAGTGGCTGGGAACTCTTAATGTCGTTGAACTTTTCTTTTTTTTTAAAGCACTTATTGAATTAAATCGTAATCGATATAAAATTTCGTGGATACATTTCAAATAAATATATTACAAGTCATTATTTAAATGACATTTTTATTGAAGCATGTTATTATTGTAAAAAATATAAGTATAAACTACAAAAAAAAGTCATAACTTAAAGTATATCACTTACGTCTATATTTATAACACGCTTAATAATTTGCATCGAGCCACAGACAAGATCTCCATATATAATTTATATTAATCTTATGTTTTAATCTACTCTATATAATATGTATCTAATAAACTATTGTGGATACAAAAAAATTGTTTATAACCTCCAAACCGGTAATTTGAGTGAATGTTGCGAAATTTGAACGGTTACAGAGGTCGTTAATCTCTCTTGATCTAAAAGTGTCTATTTGTTTGAAAAACGTGTGCGAAGTATGAAACTAGACTGTGTGACGTCACTCGTTACCTACAAGCTCTTACTGAATAAATGTCAATTAACAAAACACTAACCCATAATGGATTATCATTACACTAGATTCTAACTTAAGAAAAAACATTGAACATGTACTGAAATTCCTATATGCTTAGCAACTTCTACTATAAATATTTTTCGGGAAATTAACAACAAAAAAGTTTTGCGAATATTTTACATTAAGTTATCTATGACAAACTATATCATGTTGCAAATCGATTATATTTATCGGGCTGTATAATGTTTTTCCACAAATACAAGATAACTATTTCGCACTAAATAAAAAAAAACTAGGACAATGGCGCGCTCGCCTCACGACCGGCCCACGGTAATTGAAAATAATAATTGAATTCGAATTAAGAATACGAAATCAGAACAGAATGCGTTCCATATTTGAAATTCGCGTGCCCGCGAGTCTACGCCGTGTTCTTTTTTAAAATTTGAATTTGGAATCGTGTGTGCTCTATTGTGTGGTAAACTGAAATTCGTGTTGCGTACTTCGTTACTTAAACTTGTTGCCCGTTTTATATTGAGCTTTAAATCCATAGCTAATACTTACTTTAGAAGATCTATTTACATTGGCATTGGAGAACAACGTTTTGTTAAATTTAATAGAGATCAATACAGATAATTTACGAAACGGAATTTACTTACACGTTGCTCAACTCTGACCTAGAAATAGCAACTAAACAAAATATGCAATTAATAATTTATCGAAGCTTTTGCCTCCCAGATAATTGAGCGGTCGCTAGGCAAATAAAATGTATGTCTGTAGGAATGTGTGTATGTGTGTGCAATCGGTCGAACGTGACAAGTGTAACAATCACGATACGCTAACACCGGAAATTTATGAATTTAAATGTGAAAAGTGTTAGGAATTTAATGACAGAGTTCGAAGTAAACCGCGCCATGTCTTCCTGGTGCTCTATTACATAAATATTGAATAGTTTCATTGTTTATGGTTGGACGTCGACGCATAGATTATATTATGTTTTTTTTTTATAATCTTACATATTTCATTTTACATATTTTATATAAAATGTATTAAAATATTTAAATAGTTTGTTTTTAAAGAATATTATTTCCAGTTTTTCTTATAGCTTACCACAACTAAGTCAATTTGAATAACATAAGTAAACACCAAATACTAAGTAATCGTTATAATTATAATTTTTTAATTCACAATATCTAATAGTTGGCCAACGCTCACCTAATTAGGCGTTCATATGACAGCTACAAGGCGTGGCCTTATAACAGACTGTGACACACGGACGCACAGCACGGTAATTCTCCTTTGTATGCTAATACAGAATTATCTAGCCTCTCGAAATTGTAATCTTAATACTTGCTTGGAATTTCTTCATCCGTTGTTCGGTTTGTAAGTTACTACGAGAGTTCAAAAGTTGCGATGGTGGCAGTTGGCTGAAGAATGAAAGATCGCGCGCTAGTTGTTTATATTTGAATACAAAAGTATCACAGATAAAAATAAATAAACACAATTTGGTTTAGTACATACTGACTATCAAAATCAATTAAAAAAAAATTAATCGCCTCTTTCCCTAAGTATAGACAAGTAATAGCAGAAACGATTGAATTTATAACCGGAGGTGAGTACTTTGGTAATAAAACCAGTTGTTTGACAGCTCGTGATAGCCGTATTAGCCTATACGGATATGGAAATTTGTAATAAGTTATATTTTATTTTATTTTTATCTAAAAAATTATAAGTAGTATTCTGATATTTGATTTATCAAACATCCAATTCTAGGTATATAATTTATCTTAAAGTTTAGTGACCGTAACTATTTTTGAATATTGTATTAATTACACACACCACACACACACACACACACACACGCATATATATATATATATATATATATATATATATATATATATATAAATGGTGGTTTTCTGTAAAAACAAGGTTATTTTATAATTTTTCTCTAAAATTAAAAATCATGATTTGAGCTTTACAGAAAGCTTAAGTAAAGTACCCACGTTAAATAAGAAAATTTCCAAACTGTCAAAGCTTCACGTCGCACTAGCAAAAATACAGTAAATAAATGTCATGACTCAGTAAAAAGAAGTAATGATTAACGGTGATGTCACTTAATAGTTATTTAATTTACAATTGACACAAACAAACTTGTTGGTGTAAAATTTTTTTAAACGTTTTTATAACTTATATAAATTTTAATTTCATTCTTCCAAATTAACTTCACAACAACTTATTAGTTAATTTATTTAATTAAATTAATTATTATAATTTAATTATTCTGCATACTTCCTATCATAATGCGTACATTTATTAAATATGTGAAGTATATCTATTTATAATTTCACATTAAGGATTCACAGCATTATACTTTCTAGTTACTTCGGTTACCTGGTCATTTAACAGGTCACGTTAGCGACAGTACTGAGTATTGTAATGTTGAATGAAGCTCTGACAGAAGTGTTGTTGAAATTAGTCCTTTGTCGTCTATTATTACGCAGTGAACTAATATTGCATAAATTAACTATATAACCTAAATACAGGCGTGTGTATTATATATAATATATAATATTATAAATAGACATCTTCGCACTTAAATTTACCAGTAAGTAAAAAAATTATCTCACTAAAGACATTTATATTTAAATAGTTTGTTTTAAAGAATAGATTTATGTTAACTATAATTTGAAATGACAATTTCAAATGATAGTTAACATAAATCTAAATTAAAATGGTAAAATAATGAATGATGTTAATGTTTATTAATTAAGCTAAATCTGATAGTTCACTTTACAAATTCGTGGTTCCGGTCTAGTTAATACAAAATTATGGAGTTTGAGTTATTATACAATCGTCTCTTCGACCAGCAGACACCGGTTAAATACATAATTATACTTCGAGGTTCTTGAGTTATTCTGTTTTAATTATATTTAATACTTACTCAATTGCAATTGAACTAGGAAAAATACACACATGAAAGTAGTTTTAGTGGTCTCAGTACAGAAAATTAAGTCATTTCTATTTTTCTAGTTCACAGAAATATTATGACAAACATATATATATATATATATAATATTAAAGACGACAATATATGCACGATGGCACAATTACTTATGACACTTGCAATAAGTCTTTATATTATAAATTCTGCACGCGGATGCACAGACCATCGCATTTTAAATCACGGCCTTCGATGGCAGGAAAATGACGATCATTTGATAGAAAATTAACATTTCATTATTTATTTAAGTGAATATTATATGTAAATCAGCATTTTAATTCTAGGTCTTGAGTTTAATAATTATTCTGCTAGCTTTTAGTGTTATTCGTCTTCTAGGAATATATTACAAGTGTTATGGGATTTTGTACGAAATAATTCATGTACCAAAAAATGTTGCTATAAACAATAAATCATAATATGAAATATTAAAATCACAATTTATATTTTAATAAACAACCGTAAAAATTATTTCAATAAAATGTACCACGAAAGTTATAATTTTTCGGAACACAACAATAACTTTGACGTGTGATAAAATTTATCAAAAGTTTTTTTTTATAAATCCATTTAAACAATTATCAAATCTGAGTCAGCCTTAAATATACGAGCTGTTAATTCAATAATGTCGCTCATTAATTTTTTTGCTATCAAAATCATAAGACTAATTTCTTTTGCCTTCCTACACGCGTTTTAAATCATTGATGTCTGTGACGCTGCGTTATACAGCTTTTGTAGATGTGTTTTTTTATTTTATCTATAAAAGAATAGATCTTCGGACAAAATATATTACTGATTTTTTTATTTTACTTAAAAGTAGTAGTATGTATGTATGGAAAATAAAGGAGTTTTTAAAATGTTTGATTTAATTTAATATATTGAAATACTTTAAAATGGTAAAAATTTTAAAACTACTGTCTTAAAATAAATAATTAAATAAATGCTAAAATAATCACCAAGTCAGTTTAAGAAAATTAAAAAACCAAATTCTATCTATACAATAAGCATGAATGAACATTTCAATTGTAATTATTTGATTTTTATACTCTTTATCATAAACACGGAAAGACAGGCGAAGTTTAAGTCAAAATTGACATAAACTATCGCCGCTGGCGACCAGTAATTTATCAACAGAAAACCCGTAGTTTTGAAATTAATAACATATTATGTATGTATGGAAAACATATAACATATCAGCCCACGCACTGATCTAATTAAATTACCGGCAGCGCTCCGATACGGACGTGTTTACATGTGAAAATCGATTTTAACCAATTAAATTTGTTTTGAATGACATTCAAAAATGCGAAATCTTGTACAAAATATGTTACATAAAATTAATAAAACTCGTAATACTTCGTAATTTTTACGCATTGCGTCTTAATTATAAATTCCTTTAAATTAATAGATTTTATCATACAATAAGCAATCGATAAAACGCTAAATGCTCAACCTCTAAACATTAAAAATCTTTTAAAGAGGTCCCTTTACATGTCACGGGTCGTCGTCGAAATGTCAATTTGGTTATTTAAAAAAAGAGGCAGCACGAGCCCGCGGCCGCTCTACGGTCCACAAGCGATCATTATGGGCCGTAAAGTCGTCGATAAAACAGATTAGCTGCTTGAATATTTAAACACTTACATGTGAATAAAACCGTTGATGTGTTGACTTGTTGCTGACATATTTAGCTTTCATAGCTCTTATAATATAGGCAATAAAATTATACCGAGTTCGTAATAGTTTATGTAAGACAAATATTTATATTTGGACTTATAGCGAGTTGTTGATTTTATTGTAAGTATTAAAAATGTATTGTATTTAGAAAGAGAAACAAAATGTCCCCAATGTTTTTGACACTTTCGTAGCGTCTACGAAACCCGTAGCTTCTTCGCTCTACACGGAAGCGGATGTTGCAACGTATACCTCTACGTGCTCAATGAAACTAATATTTAAGGAAATCTAATAATAAAATAAATTTACATAACATTGAGCACGCTATACATAATCATGTTAATTTTAACATTTATTAATTCAATAACTAATTAAACTTAATTTACGTCAGATAAAAACACGTCGATGTGTTATCTGATTCATGAATTTGAATAAATTCTTCATGATTCACGCGATTACGTAATTGGAACTAAAACAATCTAGACGTGGCCACCTTCTAGATAGAACAATTAAACACATGAGCGTAGCAATGGAGATTACATACCTCAAACGACTCTAAGTGGTTAACTGTGCGTACCGAATACCGAACCTAATCTATTCAACGCTGTCAACTGGGAGATCTAAACCAGTAAAATTATAGGCCAACAGCACTCGGAGCACGTACGGTGGCAAAAACTCCGAAAAAAAATTCTACCGGCTCGTGCTCGCTCGGTCCGTTACGCCAATAATAAAATAAAATGTACAAGCTTCGTATCGATATCAAATTAATATTTTATTTACAATCGAATTTATACAAACGCACCGTGTAATCTAACTTTAAATGTTGAATACAGAACAAAAATTTAAAAAGTCAATGATCTAATTCAAAAATGGCGTTCGAATTATGATTTAAAACTTGTTCCGGAGAAACTCGACGTTTCTATAAAACGAGCGTCCAGAGCATTACACACGCGTAATGAGAGATCACACCAGAGCCGAACGGACATTTCTTATGCATCGACATCAACAATAAGATACATGGCATTAGTTCTACAGGCTAAGTGGATACAATAAATATTTGCATAAATAAGACTTATCTATATAAAATTTTATTATATTAAATAAAACCACTTAAATAAACAAATCTTGAAATATTAAGGAAATGTATCACTAAATCATCTCCATCGAAAATAAACTACGGCCACCAGATGCGAGCAATAAAAAGCTCGTTATCGAGCTTTGCTTTGTCTATGCGAACAGCCACTTTGCTCGTGTGTTGAACGAAGATAGTGTACTTCATAATAATATAATGTTTCAAATATTTCAAGGCTAACCGTTCTCAGCTGTCAATCATAATACGCTATCTATCTCTATCTTTCTCCAACCAAGTGGATAGGTTTGTCTCGCTCTGTCGCGCTCGATCGGCCGCCTCGCCTTTATTTGAAAATTTGATTTTAAATGTGGAATGAATAAGCATTATCTTAAGGAATCCATTCTTTTATTTGAATTTTTAATTTCCTTTTTTATGCCCCACTACTGCCTTCGTTTTTCATTTTCGACCAGGATTTTTTTTTTCTTATTTATTACACGTGATCGGACCTCTTTTGATTAATCTCTTTATGAAAGGAATTGTTTATCACATACTTGAACGTTTATGTTAGCGGACACATAAATATTTATATTATAAATAATATTTCAGTAACATTCTGGATTTGTTTATGAAATTGTATATGCTTTTGTGTTCATGTCATAGGAATTTTTATAAAAGGAATTTGTCGAGTCTGTTGTTATAAGAAATGTCGCATTTTATACGATAAGGCAGAGTAAGCGTCTAGCTTCGTGCTAGCTTATCTTAATTCGTAAGAAGAATTAAGAACTATTTCGTGGACGCCAATAAATTAAACAATACATTTAACAGATTCAAAAAGTCACAAGGGTGTGACTGTAACGTGACGGTTGTGGGTTCGATTCCCACTCGAGGAAGTGAAATATTTATTAACGTTTATATTCCCATTTTCTTCGCTCTGGTGTCGAGGCAAAAGCGCAGCGTTGAGTCCTGCCAGTCAATACGCAATGCCTCCAGAGTTCGGCAGAAAGTAAGGAACGAAGTGTCTTAACACCGAGGTTCCGTCTGCCTATTCTGCTGTGTGCGGGATACAGCGTGAAGATGAAAAAAAAATTGATAGTATCTCATATACTTCAAAATAAAGTTTTCCTCGTAACTATAAAAATATAAATATAAAAATAAGTAGCACACCTGCGTGTAGACGCGATGTTAAGCATTTGCAATAAAACCCACATTGCAATATAACTCTTAACAATTAACTATAATTAAATATATATATATATATTTAGTTAATTTGGCGAAAGGCTCTACATATGTTTGCATACGCACGCGTTTCAATTCCTAAAGTTTCACATTAAATCCAAATCTTTATTACAACAATGGGCAAGTATAAAAAATATCGAAGTTTCGACTCAAACGTCTTAAACATAAAACCTACATTCTTTTGCTACCACGATAAGTGTCAAGTCAAAATTGTTTTGATATGGAGAGCTATTCTAAGAAGAAACTTAAGGTCCTCTTAATATAACAATAACAGTTCCACGTTTATAATTTGGTGTTCAGTTACAGCGATTAGTCGATTCGCTGATTTGTGCGTAGGTACATTTTAGAAATACTTGAGCGTGGTAGGTCTGGACTTATGCGGGAATGCAAAACACGCATCTTAAAGAGATAAGATTAAATTGAAACCTTACTTCGTAGTATTTAATTGAAGTAATTAAGTATTCAAAAGATAAATATTGTTTGTATTCAAAGAAATATAAAAACACCATCTGTGTTCATTATTTATTGGTTCGTTCTATTGCTAATATTGACGTTACTGTAGTACAAATTACAAAATGCGACGAATCGATACTGCTAAAGCAAATAAAAGGGACGTCTTATCCTCAACACGTACACCATGAGCCAAGTAAATCCTTAAACGTGTTAACCATCTCCATAAATGTTAAACATACCTTTTTTGCGGCAACCTTGGTCCAAACAATATCCAATAATAACAATAAAACCGTCACAATTACATGCGCGAGCGCATTATTAATATTGATCGGGTCCAATATGGCGGACAAGATGGCCGAAGGACGACGGAAGTGGCTTAATACGTAGATTTTCTGTTTAATTTTCATAAAAATTTTTGGGCAACATAAATTTTATTATTGTTTCTCGACAATAAATCGCTTTTTACGATTTAATAAAATTTTAAGCTGCCCCTTACATTCACGTTATGAACATAATCGAAGAATGAAGCATTTATTTTTATGGTATCACTAAATACTGGATGGACGTAGCTTTATTAATCTGTTGACTTCTTCATAATTCTTGCGATACTGATGCAAGTATTTACACTAAAATTATAATGACTGGATTCTTTGGTAACTACTGGGCCGATTAGAAAAATTCAATTTACGTGTAAAAAAAAACAAATGCGTACTAACTAGAACGAGCCGCCATCGTAGTACACAGTGACGTCTTAAAAATATATGTATTATTGTGAAAGAATAAAAAAAAGACTATTTTCTCTGTATATCATATACATTGTGTGTATATCATATACAACAGCTTTAAACTTCATAACACAAGAGTTTAAATTGTATTGTCAATTATATTGTCAAAACAAAATGTATTATATTAATAATAAAAAAATAAGTACAATAATCATTAAATAATACCAAGGAAATAATTTCGTCAGTTTAATTAACATTGTTGACCTATTGCACTTTAAATAATGCCCAAAGAAAAGATAATGCCAAATACGCTTTTTGTTCTAAGACAATAAAATTCTTAACTTTTAAGCGTTGATTGCAACATGATTGTATTCTACAGATAACAAATAATTCTGTATAAGCACTATGAAACAATTTAATAAAAGCCTTAATAATATGTTGAAACTTTTACGTTAATTTAATTTTTTTATTCTTTTAATTTAATTTTTACATTAGAACAAACAGTAAAGGGAAGGCAAAGAAAATGTAGTGTTTATTTATATATTGCGTTCCCCAATTTCTGCACTCCACAACTTGACGCCTGACTTGGTTACCAGAATGGGAAAGCGAAAATAATTAATTCCTTCGAATAGGAATTGAACCCACAACCATCGCGTCCAATAAGAAACCGTCTCAAACCAAAATTGTGAACATAAAAACTATAAAAACCCTAAGCGGATCTACGTTACATTAATTGCTTCATATCCTGAGGATAAATGTGATCAAACCAGGTAGGTACCAAAAACTTACAAACGATTGACATATAACGATAAAACCCAGTCGATACATGTCACACAGCAAGGTTTCACCGACGTATGAATGTCAACATGTCCGTCACAATTTTCTAAGAAACAATGGATCGTTTAAGCTTTATTTTTATTAATGATTTTATAAGTTGAGGTGAGTGCTTTATAATATAAATGTTTTAATATCTAGTAGAATTTTAATATATTACACTTTGAAAATTCCCAACGTATAATGTATATATATATATATATATATATATATATATATATTTACATTTTAAGCATTTATTTTTACATTTATTTTTGAGATCCTCATGGCGCATTGCCACAGAACTGTCTATAAACGTGAATATTGTGGGTTCGACTCGCACTTTGGGAGAATGAATTATTTTCAATTCCTCCCTCTGGTAACCGGTAAAAGGGAAACGTTGAGTTCCGCTATTCAATATGCAATGTCTCGATGATTAGAGGATTATTTATATTTATCGTTATAATAATACAGCAATAACATTTTAATTATATATAACCTTTAAAATAGATTGAGGAAAACTGATGAGGTGACGTCAAAATTGGATAAGTACAATCATACTTAATATAAATTAAGCAACAAAACTTAAGTCAAGATTTGGATTTATTCTTTACTCGGAACGATGATTTATTAAATATTTAACGAACACTCGAAAACGTGAAACACGCAAAAAATATTATGTTATTTTTTCTTGATTATGCCAAAGATAGGACGTTTTAAGTTATACACGATATGGTGTTATATATTTTTTTAAATATAAGAAAAAAATCTTTTCGAATCGAATTGAAGATATTTTTTCTATATATATCTTTAAGCTGTTGTACAAGTTTATACTCATAGAGTTACTCTAAACTCAATTAAGTTAGTTTCTGTTAACATTAAAATTTCATTTATTTACACAATGAAACCACAGCTAAAGTTTTGTGGTCAAATAATTTCTTAGTGAAGTAAAAACGGAAAACGACAAGTTTGATTACAAACCGAAGGCCGCTCTATACGTTCTTAATAAGTAATTGTACACCAATGTTAACAATTTCAACATGAATACACGTTTTTTTTTTCTCGCCTCGCTCGTAACAATCTCGTTTTCTCGAAAATAGATCTAATATGTCGAATATAATTAATTTCATAGCAACTTGATCGATGCGTGATACTTGTATATATTTTTTGTATAATTATTTTTAAATTACATCGAATTACGTCAATTCGCGTAGAAAACTGAGTGGATTTTTTGTCCGGTATCGGTTTACGCGAAACTGGCATGTTGGTTGATTTTTTTACAGCTTCAAATTCTGTGGCCGATCTCGAGGAGGTTCTCGTTTAATCTTGGAGCAATGTTGCTTGTAATAGTATAGAATTACCAAACTAGCATAATTATATGGCCACATCATTTTTAATACGTTATTACCAAATTGTATCGTTTTCAAGAAATATTAATCTATTCCGTGGGAAAATATATATATATTTTTTCTAATTAATTTAAATAATTTTTGCTTGTTCCAGGTCGTTCTGTTGGCTGATCGAAGACTGAATAAACTATTTATGAAGCCAACTAGGATGTAACGGAAAGAGAAAGTAATTCCTGGGTACGCCACAGTATATTATTTTCTAATAAAATACTTAAGTTTCATCTCTATAGCTCTATAACTCGAGTTCAGTAAAAAGGATCATATTCCGCTGTACAAATGGTTTTATGATATGGTTATCAATAACTGGCTTGAACTCTTATTTTTCTATTTAATCGCATAAATAAATAATATATGAATCAAGTTCGTAGAATTAAATAAAACGTAATGTCAAAGTTAATAGCCTTTAGCACGTATCGTTGACTCCAATCGATAAAATAATTATTTTCAAACAACAGAGTGAAAATTTAAAAACGAAATCAAAACATTGTACAGTATTCAGCTAATCTTTGTCAACAAAAGACCATTGTTTCTTCTCGATACATTGTCTCCATTTAAATGAAACCGAAATGAATCACTGTTATTATTGGACGCTAAAATGTGTTGAATTTAAATTTGATTGTTTATAATCTTATGAAAGTGACCAATTTGTATTGTTGTAGGTCGGACTTGCTTCAAGTCGTGGTAATCAGAGTCCAAGAGCAATGACTACTGCGATGGCAGCACACCAGGAATCGATACACGAAAGACTGCAGCCTGGACCGGAGGAACCATTGTATCTTCACCATGGAGGAGCCTGGAACACCGAGAACTCTGACCACCAAGAAGAGCATAGCGCTGATATGTCTCCCTATTACAATATGCCAAAAAGGAATAAGCGGAAGAATTTTAAGCCCAGATGTGCTCCCAATGCGACTACCTTCTCAGATGATTCCAATGGGGGAATCTGTGAAACAGGTAGCCCTTTAAATGGTAATGACAGGACAACTCCAGAGCAGGCTGCGGAGGATGAACCAGATGAAACGACTTATGCTAAAATAGGTGTTAAAAACTTTAGCCTTTTAAAAGGGGGTGCTGTCGATCTAAGTAGAAGACTGAGTACCGACTCTAATGAAAATATAGATACGAATTATCAAAATAGTTTATCAGAAGATAAAAAGGTTGATTCTTTTCAGCGTTCGTATATACATAGCTTACAAATGAACCAGGAAGCCGAAAGGGACAGTACTATTTTAAATTTTAATAATTTACAAAACAAAACTTTCTGTGCCAAAAACCCGTTTGCTATATCACAGTTAATTAAAACGAATTCACCTCCTAGAAGAAGGGAGTCAGACTCTGACGATGAAGTAAAAGGTCAGGACATCAACGCCAATGAGAGACTAGAGAACCAAGAAGCATCAGAACCACCTGATAACCAGCAGAACGGTGATGCATCTCATGCTACAAATAGGATTTTAAGGGACTATGCAATGAACACTATGAAGGAGTTACTTGGAATCTATGGTTTATCGTCAAATGAAGTTGCTGACGCTATCAGTGGGCAGATACGGGCGTTGGAAGCGCTTCAAGGTAAGATACATACTCGGTGTATTCAAAAAGTATCGCGAATTTTGTTTTTTCAAAAATTAATTATTTATTCATGAATATCTATTTTGTCCCCTTCAAAGTAATCCCCACCAGATATTATACACTTGTACCAATCCTCGAAGCACTTCAAAAAAATATTTTTTGTGATCTTGTTCATCTCCTCCTTCGTCTTTATCACCTCAATTGTAGCGTAGCGTCGTCTCTTCAGTTTCGGGGACAAGAAAAAGTCCCAGGGGACTCCAGGGGGGAATGTCCGTATTCTCCGTATACTCCACCGTATTCCCCAGGTCTGGGGAATATGGTGGCTGCGGCATTATTAGTAATATAAAACTTTATTTTATTAGGTAAACCATTCACCCAGCTACCTCTAAGCTTGAAACGCCGTCACGATTCAGGAGATGGCACAGATAGGAGTTTCAGGAGGTCCTCATCAGTTACTGAAGATGAAGGATCCACTAATATTACACCACCGAAGACACCTGACAACGACTTAGAAGCTCAAAGGTAATCTTTAATTATACGAAAGTCACAAAAATTGTGCATAAATATTCATACTAGATAATTATATAACGTAAATAGTTCCGGCTTGAAATATATATTTACCTATTATATAACTTACTTTTAGGCAACGAGCGTTACAAATAATCAACCAACAGTCGTTAAGACTGTTCAGATCTCAAGGCCAGGAGGAAGAAGTCAGCTCTGATGATGGTGACCAAACCCTGGATCTCAGCGTTTCAAGAGATACAGATGGACAGGTATTATAAAGAAAATATAGCTCGTGTTGCTGGTATAATTATCAAAAAAATCTATAAATATTTTATTAGTGTATGTTTAACTATAAATATTTAAAGTAGATAAACATGTAAAATTGTCTTAGGAACAGTCGACAACATCAAGTGCTGGTAACAGTGTGTCAGAGTTTGACCAGCAAAACATATTAATGAGAAAAAATTTGGAAGATCTCGCTAATTTGCAAATGCAGGTGCGTTTTGTTCTTTTTTTTAAATAAAATAAGACATTCGCATTCTTAACATTTTAAAGAAATTGTTAAAATTTCTTACTAAAGTAGCGGCGATATGTTATAAACTTAGCTATTAAGAGATATATCAATTACTCTTTTTTTTCCTTAGAATTTCTTCCAAAAACAATCGATGATGGACGCTGACGACTCGCAAGAAAGAAAACTGCAGGCTAGCGGTAAGAAAATTGCATAATAAAACAAATACCTATATATATATTAAAGCCTCCGTTTGGTTGAAAAGATAGGTTCAAAATACAATTATGTTATTTGATACATTGAAATATGTAGTTCTCAAGAAACCCTTCTCACTCTTAATCGTTCAAAGAATTAATTGTAAACGCATTCGTAGAACACTCGATCGTTAAGTCTTAAAGGGAAGTGGCTTAGGGCGTATAAAAACATCTTCATACATCTTGCGTCTTCAGCCAAGTGACAAAATAACAGTGTCTTTAAAATGAGACATTATAGACTTAATTTCGTCTTTTTTTTATATAGATTTAACAAATTTCTTGAGATCTAGACTCTAGAAGTATTTGTTGATTCAAAAATATCGTTTGTTTACTTCATAACAAAGGTTTTTAAAGACATTTGCTTTAGTTTTTAGCTCTTAAGATATATTCTAATCGAATAAACAACACTAATAGTAAGTGAAAACCGGTCAAATTAACGCTAATTGGAAGGAAATACAAGGACTGTGTAAACAATTTCGTGACATACTAAGCTACTATGATAATTGCATTGTCGTCGCGACCATAATTAGTGCTGCAAACGTTTCAGAGGTTTACAGATAGATATATAACTTATACATTCATACATAAATAGAAAAAATCAATTCTCACTTAGAACAAATACTAATTTATTCAAAATATTAAATGTAATATTTTGAATAAAAAATATTATTAAGTGGATAAGATTCAAATTTCAAAGCCTTCTAAGGCTGAGGTTAATCGATATTTAAATTTATATTAATATACCATGATAACATATATTAAATTACATTAATTTTAGTTGTATAATTATATATATGTATGATAAAAAAAGATAAGGTGAAGTAAAAAATCGATATAAAAATTAATTTGAAGTACTATACATGTATGTTATTCAAATAGGTTGAATAAAATCGAACAATAATAATTTTTTTATCATCTTTAGAAAAATGATTACGTTAATTGGTTTATTACCTTTTTTTTTCATTCAGTCGTAGTTAAATACATGTACTATATGTAACCAGTCTATTGATTTATTCAAATATTCTTGCTGAAAAAAAATATATATAAAATGTGAATTCACATAATTTAAAGGACTTTGTTCCTTTTTTTAGTACTTAAACAAGGTATATAGTGTAAGAAAACAACTATTAATAAAGCGACAAACAACTAATGAGCCTGTGGGGAATTTTTATGTCTACATGTAGAAATTACATTCAACTAGAATTCTTATATACATATATATATATAGTCATCGCCTGCAATATTGTTTGCATGAACTTTAAAATTTAAAATAGAAAATCGAAAATTCCGTTTTTTCCCAGTTCTCGCTTTAATTTCGAGGATTCATTTTATGGTTTTATATTTTTACATACGATTATTATTATCTGATATGAAATATTAACTTAATTTTCAGTTTTTACATTAAGCATTTCAACTGCATATTAAACATTTTATTTGAACATATGATACAAATAAGTAAACTTAGCCGTTTTCGAACCTACTAATTGCAATATCCCACTACAATGCTAACAATTTATCTATCTTTTTCCACAACATATTCTTATCTTTTATCTATCACAACACATACAAGTACATAATAAACGACAATTCAGGTGTTACCCAATGCATTCGCACGGCAATAAACCAAATAGCCGTACGCCGGACGCACCGAAGCGAACTATTATACGTAAATGGGAACCCCACCGGGAACAGGGGGACTAGACGACAAGTAGGGCAAGTCGAAATATTTATATTGTATGTCATATTTGCATGTGAATTGCGTTTTGTATGATAAAATTGTGAAATAACATAGTAAAATAACTTAAATGCTAACATATTTAAAAAAAAGTTAAATGTATGACATTTTTATTTATTACACATTTCTTCGGGACGGGATGTGGGTTCGATTAATACTCGATGAAATTAAATATTTATTATTTTCATTCCATCGCTCTGGTAACGAGCAGCTAAGACCTCATGTATCTGTAATATATTTCGCTTAAAATTAACAATAAAAGTGTTTTATCACTTATCACATAAATGTTTTTCATAGAATATTTTTGTATTGTTCGATACATACTGAAGTCTTAAATATATTCACGAAAATATGTAAAACGATCTTAAATACGATATTTATATGATAATCGAATATTCTGTGTTATTTTTCTCATGAAGTCATGAATAAAGACTTATTTGTTTGCGGTCGTCTACCTTACGGTCTTTGTGTTTCTGCCTTGTCATGTTTTTGATTTTGTAAAAAGTAACAATAATTTATTTGCTTACATCCATTAGAAAACACGGCGTTGAGTTACGCCACTCAACACATAATAACTTTCTTCAATTTGGGCAGGAAGTGGAGAATAAAGTGTCTTAACACTAGGTTTTGTCTACTTGTAACTTGTCCATCTGAAGCCAAGCCGCCGATAGCTAGGGCTCAAAGTTCCTCACTTAGGAGCCCTAGACACATATGGCCTGTAACCCTGTCATGCTATGCTGATAAATATGCTATTGAAATACTCAACGCCTCCAGAATTCGACGTAAAGTGAGAAACGCAAGTGTCTTGATGAGGGTGGAATGGTTTAACATTAGGTCTCTCGGTTCCTTCTGCCTCCCCTGCTATGCGCGTAACACAACGTGAAGCTTAAAAAAATACCTAGATAACAGCGTTAGACAGTGGCAAGTAACTTTTACTACTTGTACTCGGAGTGGCAGCTGTCCGTATTCTGTAACGCACAAGATCCAAAGATACAGTAGTGTAGTTTTATCTCACATCAGGTGTTAATGATAATTATCAGATTGTAGATAAAAAAAAACTAAAGCTATTAAATTCGTGTAATTACGTCGACCTTCACCCGAGTCTTTTGTACAAAAAACTTATTTAAGATGATAACTTAGATTGTGCTCTACTTTGCTGAAATTTAACGAAAAGTTAGATATAATATCTACATTAAGTTAGTTAGTTATTAAAAACTAATGACTCTGACGCCCGACTTCATCCGTTTAAACTTATTTTTGTATTACAAATATAGTATTAGTGTAAAGTTTCATCTGAATTTGTAGTTTTTGCGTGAAAATGGACCATTGTCAGAAACATTCACGTTTATAATATAAAGTTACATAGAATAAAACGATGCCATTACACGAACTACACACTGAGCTACATTCCAGAATTAATATTAAACAAAAAACAAAACAAAACAATCAAAATTCACTTAAGAAACACGCCTTTACCAATTTAGTTGACGACAAAAATACACATAGAAATAAATGATCTAATACTGGCTCGTATAGCATTACGAAATTGTATATTAACGCTCCCAACCGACTCAATTGAGTGAATTCGTTCTATTGAGGAGATTACAGCTGAGGTTTCCAGAGCCAGCCAGGGGCCGCAGAGGAAGGGACCTAAAACTAGATGAATGCAATTTAGTTTTTTTCCTTGTTGTTGATTTGGATTTAGTGTCGTTTTGTTGTTTGTCCTGTTCTAACTTATGATTCATGTGTAATTTAGGTATAATAAGTATATATATAATATATAAAACAAATTATTAGTAAATTATCTACATTTATTATTTAAAGTTATATAATAGAACGTCACGTTTTCATGCTTTTCCTAAATGGCAGAGTAAGCATAGAGAAGCTAGTGTTAAGACCCTCCGGTTTCCACTTTCTCCAATTGGTAGATCTCGACACCACGCTTTGGCTTGTTAGCAGAGCGTCTGGTCTAACTCCCTCTCTGTCTACCTATGCTATCCTAGATAAACTACATAAAAAAATAGCAAAAAATCTGTACTGAATTTTATATCCATTGTATTCAATAAAATACATTCAATAACAAAGTGATTTATAAAATTATAGCCCACAAGTGGGCTTATAATTCGTTTTTCCCCACTTTATTTCCGAATTACTTTTTACAATATCTTACTCCCAAAAGTTCAACGTACAAACGATCAAATATTTGTCCCCTATCGATAATTAACATGAAACAACCGAAATAGCTGATCACAGAATAAATTAGAGCCCCGTCACATTTCACGGCTACACGCAAAGAATCCACGGTTTTTTGGAGAAACGTTATACTCTGTGGCGGTAACTCACTAATATTTTAATTGTGTTTGCGTTGTATATCATTAACAAACAGTTAAGTTTTACGTACCTATTTAAACTATGTAAATGATTTTTAGTGCTTTTTTGAAATCTTTCTTGGGGATTCATTATGGGTTAATCATATATGCGTTGAAATTATAGTTAGTTATACTACAGTAGTTATTGTTTCGAAAATTTGAATATGTTACATCTTATATATAGATATATATTATATATTTTATATATATAAGAGGAGATTTTCCCACTGGCTGAGGTAAGACGCACGCACAACCGTACCGTTGATAATAGGAACGTGAAATTTGGGTAGATGTAAATTTTTGTAATGTGGACACCCACTAAGAAGGGAATTTGGAAAAATTTAAGCCCTTAGGTTTGAAATTGGTTAAAGGGTGAAATAGGGGTTGAAAGTTTTAATTGAACACGTGTTTCATGGTTTTTTTTAGAATTGACCCCTTATAATATTTTCATAAATATATTTAACAAGTACTCGTATAGTTTAACCGGGCGAAGCCGCCCAGGTCAGCTAGTATAATATATTTAATTTAGTTTGAGCCATATTTTCCATTATATTAGATTAGTTAACAAATGAATTTAAATTTGTTTCGTTCTTTCAAAAGGCAACGTTTAGTTATAACAAAAAGGTCGTTGTGACGTTATAGATACGCTTAGTATAATACATGTTCGAGTTTGATACCCACTCGGGACAATAATTATATTTAGTTTTATTTCTTTGAAATTTAATGGGAACGGAGCACGTGTTCCAAGGTTCCCAGGTTCCCTCTGCCTATTTTACCATATACAAGGCATAACGTGAATCTAAGTCGATTTACACAGTCATTCAAATGCCCGCTCCATAGCTTTCAGTGACAAATACAATTGTACATAAACCTACACAACGAATACATAATACATAATATAGACACTACGATACGCTATTTAGTCACTAGCTTATTTGCATTCTCATTCAATCTAGACAATCGATTCAGGGCTTTCTAAGAAATTTGTGTCAAATCACTATGTCACTCAACACAATCGCTTTTATTTAATACAAAATGTAAATATAATATTTCAACAGTATGCATAATTTTAATTATTAAGTTCATATAAATTTGGCTTTTCTTCCTATTAACTGTTTGAATTTACAGGAGGAATAGTGTTAGTGTTAAGACATTGTTCCCCACTGACTGCTAAATTTTAAAGACATTGTATGTAGAGTGGCGGATTTTAACGCCGTAATATGTTTACCAGAGAGAGAGAGAGTTTATCGTTCCGCCGAGCAGCAGTAGAACCCATAGCGTAGACAGAAGCTGTCTCACAGCGCCACGATCTATACTTTATAAATATCCGATTTGACTAATATTTTTTTTAATTACTCAATTTCGCTAGTAAAGTGACTATATCATTGTGTGTATGTCCGTATGTGCATCACATTTTTATTATACCTACAATTGAAATTGTGAATCTACTAACAGTGCGGCTAATATATTCTTTGCCTGATGTGATTTTATGATAAAAGTAGAAAAAATAAATCATTTTTCTTTAAAGAATCGATCCAATGATCTCTACAATTATATACCGAATGAATCACAAATCAGTTTGTAGTGGGCAATAGAAATATACAAATATTCATTTTAAAATACATAACACTACTATCATAAGTAAAATAAGTAAAATATTTACCTCAAACCTCTTTTCTCACACACAATCTTTAAAATTTATTCAACAAAAATAAATAATCGAATGACGCCTCCATTACTTTTGCCCATACTTCCCACATGTTTTGTTTCTTTCTTTAATTTAGTGAATCATATCTTCCATCTTTGTCTAGTTCTGAATTAGTCCCGAGGCGATAAAGTAATAATTTATGAAAAATTTCTTTAATTACGGTTATTAAAACACTGCTTCTATCACATGATTATTAAGTTTTCTGAATATTTATTATAAAATATTGGTTTCCGCAGTAAACATAGATTCGTTTTAGGGTTCCTTAGTCAGAAATATTTAAATTTTTTTTTTTAAATGTTACACTGCCGCAAAATAAGAACTGCTATAATTGTATTTTCTTAATTTTATCAAGAATTTAATATATCTTTTAAAAGTCTTCTTCTCGATTTTCTTTTCTGAATAATTATATTATTCTTCTAATATTAAATATATAATCTCTCTACTAAAATACATTAAAACGTCGAGACCGACGTTAATTAAACGTTTCGCTCTTTACAATTATATTAAAAACAAAAATAAATGATATCCTTTCTAATTTAGACCTGCTAGAGATTGCTTTAATCGATTAAGCTTTTAATTATCGATTATTATAATCAATCTTCCATATCGATTCGTGTAATAAAACGATTATTAGCGGATCTCTTTATAGTGTTGTAAATCTCGCGAAATAAGCCGTAAAATAAAACTCGTAGTGAAGCTGCCGTTTAATTCGTTTATTGTGGTTAATTGTGTAGGTTTGCTTCTATTTTGATTTTTAAATGCTAAAGCAATATTAAATTAAGTAAATATATTCTTGTATATGTATAAATAGCGAGGATAGTCATGGCGTAGTGGGTTCGATTCCCAATAAAGGAAATTAAATATTTATTATTTTCATTTCTTCGTTCTAATAATGAGGCAAATGGTGGTGGTGAATTTACGAGGCGCCCACTTTACTCGCAAAGCCTCCAGAATTCGTCTGAAAGTTCACTTTCAGAACTCATTTTTTTCCCCAGAACGAAGTGCCTTAACACTAGCTGCCCTAGTTCCCTTCCCTGCCTACTCTGCTATGTACAACATGTCACTATAATTTGATGAAAATAAAGTAAAGGAAAATTTTAATTTTAAAAAAGTTGTGGTTCAAAAAAAGCTTTGCATTTCTTTAATTGAGGTATTACATATCTTTAAATACCTTTAATCTAATTCATCAACATAATTTTCATGTTTTCTATAAAATTGTATAAAAAATAAAAACTAAATTTTCCATTTTTTACGTCTGAAATTCCAAGCAAGTTTAGTAGGTATAGAAAATGAAACGCAATACATACATACATACATATATACTAATCTGTACGTTACCCATTACAAAAGTCAACAAGCCCTAGCTTCCTACAGCCATAGGAAACAGAATGAGCACTGTGCCAACATGTGCTGCTCACTCCTTTGTTAATTACCATCGTATCCTTTGAATTGGACAGCGAGTGTGTGGAGATGAAATTTGTGAGCTTTTAAAGCTTAAATGTTATAGTCATTTATTATACTTTTTTTAAAAGTTTTTTTTTAACTTTCACGCCGTATCTGGCATGTAGCAGAATAGGTAGAGGGGGCTCTCTGGGTAGGGGCAAGTGCAACACCAAGCTTAATGTTAAGACACTCCGTTAACAACTTTCCGACCGAAATTTGGAGGCGTTGGGTATAGTTATTGTTAAAAATTTTACAATTCACAGTATTATAGTTTGAAAATAGTTTATATATTTAAAATACCAACTTTTACTTGTCGTAGTATCACTTGATTAGTGTATACTTACCAATATGTAATCATTGTATGTAATTATAAGAAACCTTTAATTGTCAAAACTATGAACTCAATAAAAGAAATACCAAGAATATTTTTTTAGTGCTTCCTGAGATTTGTGCATTCAACCTAACAAAATCTTCAGCCTAATAATATTAGTATAGAGCATAGATTCACTCTCAATAAATTGTGCATTTAACCTAGAGCTAGACCATACGAAACGAATTCAGGATTCATTGTGAACATATATAGTCTGTATGAAGGTAGATATTACAAAAAAAAAGGCTAACACCTCCACAGATTTAATACGCGTATAATTTCTTTGTGGCACCGCGCAGAATGTGAGCAGACGTCATAAAGTATGCATTTCTTTATGCATCCGATATCCATGTGTGTGTCGGATAAGGGCCTTTAACATGGCCTCGGGTGATACGATTTTGCTTTATTTGGTTTTTTTTTTTCGTTGTTGTTGTTTTTTTTTAATAACAAGTTCATTATGCTATGACCTTTTGTGAAATGGATTGTGTGTGTATGAATTGATTGGAAATTAATATATGTATGTACATTTTTTTAATGTTTATATCTATGTTATATCTGTGTTATAAAATATAAATGAGTAATTTTATCTAAATACACAAAAAGCAAAAAAAGAAACAAATGAATTATTTTTTATCATCATTTTATCATCAAACCATTAAAAGAAAAAAATCCTCGAGCCTTCATTAAACACCTCAACTCCTTACCAACAATATGAAGCAAACATTAAAAGTCATGTTATTTAATGTGAATACGACTTTACACACACACCACCACAGCCTTACACACACACAACTGCACTATTACAATAACTCAATCGCACACGCATCTTTGCATATTCATTTGGCTCGTAGTTAGTATCTTTGTATAAAATTATAATGCATTATGTGACCCGGCGAGGCGTCTGCCTTTTTGTTATAAAAAGTCTCTTCTAGTGCTCAGATGTTGTCTGAAATGCAAGGGAAGGCATTCGAAAGTCCGTTTTGTTCATATTAAAACCTTTATATAATATTATTGTAGGTGTTTTTCTTACGTATATGACGTAGTTAGCCGTGGACATACTAAATGTTTAACTTAATGTTTGTCTCATGGTATGGCCATAGGTTTAATTTCCAAAAGATCTCCTATGTAGAGAGGCTATCATGCCGCATAGCTACTGTAAACAGAACGGTTGAAATTGAAATATCTTTGTAGATCAGATTCCCGCTCGGTACAACTTAATTGCGGCGTTAAGTTCCACTACCCCACACGCGCCATATCTCGAAAATTAGGAAAGGGAGTGTCTTAACACTAACTTTCCTCTGCCTATCCTGCTATGCGGTATAAAACGTAAAGCTGCTCACAATGACACGTCCTTTCATATTTTCAAAAAAATATTTATTTTAGATTTATATACGAATACATAATTATTATATAAAAATATCTTCTGTCACTTTCGTCCTTTTAAAAAGACGACTACATCCATCAGCATCAGCAAAAACTTGGAGAATATTTACAAATTGGTGAAAAGTACCAAATTCAAAGGAATTATTTAAACTGTCCCAAGTGTTATCTCAGCTCATCCATTGTTAGTGGCACTTGAGTTACTGTGATTGTAAAAAAGTTGTATTACCTTTTCCCACTTTAAATCACACGGCGTTGAATAAAGAATATTATTTGCAGAAATAGCATCAGTTAAACTGAAAATACTTGATATCATAGTGTCAGTACAGATCGTTTCTTCGCTTTTACATGTTTTTTTCCGTGTAGTAAGGCAGACGGAACCTAGAGTCAAAACGTAATGTACTTTTTAAGCATTTCTAGGACAAATATTAGATTTTTATATATATAATAGAATCTGTCTTTCTTAGCTTCACGCTTTATCCCACATATAGCAAGGTACCTAGAAAAACCCAGCATTGAGATGCTTCGTTTTCCACCTATTCACCACGTTTGTGTGGCGGAACTCAACACCAGACTTTACCTATATCTGAAATTTCAACAGTTTCGCAATTAACAGTATGTTATTTTGCGTGTCGAAGTCACTTCTAAAACAATATGAAGGCGAAACCGAGGTCCAGATAAAAAGCAGTAAAATCGGAACGGCGTCGGATTTTCGATTACGTGTCCGACCCGCAATAACTTAGGTTTCTCCGAATAAGTAAACTTTGGTCGCAGTTAAATTTTCTTTATTTACGACGCGACCGCGACACAACGCAAGCTCGGTTCATAAGAAATCATCTTGCAAATTAATTCGAGGTATTCCATGCTTAATATTAAATATGCTTTATTATTAAATGTCAATTTTCAAATTATGATCATTCAAATGTAGGTGTTTAGTGATTTTGGAACGTTAATTTTGTTATATAAAGGCATATATATATATACCTACCTATAACGAACACAATTACACTTATCTTGTCTTAAGATAAGATAAGATAAGACTTACAATATAGGACAGTGGGACAAGAAGTGGCTGTAAGCGCGGTGGTTGTGAGTTCTGTCTACATTTGTTATAATAATTCATTTCCTCATTTTGGTAAGAAGAAATACAGTGTTGAACGCCACTCAACATTCAATGTCTAATGGAATCATATATGGATTTGGAAACATACGTGGACCAAGTACTAAATTTCTTGAATTTTCAACAAAAACGAACATCATCAATATCCTAACAAACATTCTTTATCTCTCTCTTATTAACTTCACTAATTATTCTGAGAAAATGCCACCACCACACCAAGTTCTCCACCACATTCGCATCTGATTAAAAATAAATGGTGTCAAAAGATTCTCACGTAAACATAAGCACACGTTAGAATCCTAATAGTTTATTATGTAAATTTTTATATGGCGTACGTGTTACGCGCTTAGCGAAACTGGCTATTGCTGTAAAGATATCATTGTTTAGTCTGGTGATCATAGATAGTGTTTGAATTTCTAAGAAATATTGGACGATACAAAATATTGCTATATTAGCCATTTGCTTATCTGTTGCCTGTATGGTAATTTTATAATATTAGTTATTTATATGATATTCGACACTTGATATAAGATAATATGAATCGTGAAAGCAAAAATTTAAATGATAAATTATATTGTATGTTTTTGTTAATTAATGAGTAGAATTGCTGGATTTAAATAAAATGTTTATGGTTCGATCCCCACTCGAGGCAATGTTAATGTTTTTTTTTTCATCTGGTAAGCTAACCAAGCTCCAGCATACGAAAAAAAGCGCGAAACTGTGTTAATTCCTTCTTTTTTTCAAATTATCTTATCAGTTATATGTATTATCTCTGGTCAGTCGTGAACATGTCTCAAATATCACCTGCCTGGGAATCAATTAAGAACGCGATGATTGTTCATTCGAAAATCCTTAAGAATATTATAAGAAGGTTGCGTGATACACAGAACACTCGTAAAATGTTTTTTTGATATATAAAAGACCCACAGGCATACAAAGTATGTTTTTCCATATATGACATACATTCAATTCGTGGATTAGGTGAAGAAAACTTATCCAGTTTTTGAGGCATACATATATATAACTAGAAGAATGTAGAGACACCTATGTCATACATTTATATACTATGTGTAAGTTCCTTACTTTATACTTGATGACTTAATCTGTTGATGCATTTCATAAACTTTATTATAGATATATTAGATATAAATTAAAAATATCTTGTTATTAATACATCCACTGTCTTCAATGTAACAACACTTATGACTATGAGAACGAGACTCATCTCTTCTACTTTATAACAAATATTTCTTATTACTCTTTCTTTGATTTACACTGGGAATGTTTTTAATCGACGTAGAAACTAATTGGCGTTCAGATTTATTTTCAATTGTACCTTTTTCAATGAACAACCACTTACCACGACAGCAGAAACAACTATACATACTAAATGACATCGTAGAAATACAATTGCTTTCAAAACAGAAAATGTTAACTAGTTGAGCTTTTTTTTATATACAAATCAAATATCAAAGCTAATATCAAATATATATGTCGCACAAAAAACTCGGCCATTTGACAATGTACAGGGTTCGAAACGACGCAAAAAAAAAAAAACTACATTAAACGCTCGAACAATTATCTCAAAAGCTGACATCGACCCATCACCAATTAAAACACTTACGTCCAAGATTCCGATACGTATCGGGTTGAATTAGACAAAAACACAGGCAGTTTCGTTTCTAATTGACCACCATTGCAATGCCGTTTCAGAAATAAATAAATAAGGGAACTAAATGAACGAAAAGTAAACGTAGAACGTTGTTCAGAACGGTGTAAACAGAGCAAAAACCAAACAAGATCATACGGAATCGCTTACTCCAATCACCGCGCTGGGCGGGACTGAGACGAACAAAGCCGAAGATTTACAGTCGCTATTGTGTATTGTCATGCCCGATTACTATTAATGTTGTAGAAAACGAGAATTCCAATATAAAAAACAAATTAATTAAATGAAAACATCTACTATTTACAATGTATTATTCGAGATAGAGATAACGCGTGTTTCTTTAAAACTAGTAAGTACTTTATCTGTGGTCGGAACGGTCGCTATTAGAACATGTAACTGAGGATCGATAGTAACATATCTAGATCCAGCATCGATCGATGGTCCCCGATTTGATCTACGCATGCGTACGTTCATAATTATCTGCGCCGTTTCATCCGCCGACCAGGGTTTATGGCCGCCCGTGCTGTGTAAACGTCTCCCGTCATATTGCCAAGTAATTAATGGTTTTTAACGTACTTAATATGAATAATTAGACAACCATTGATGAGTAATGGGCTCAATGAGGCAGAAGTTTCAAAGTTTTCAAAGTATTGATGTTCACTTAACAAAGTTAACGACACTGTGGTATGGTTTAGTAGGGATAGTTCATATTGTGAACGGTAGTTTTTGATTCGATTCTCATTTGAAAAATATGTGACTGGGTTTCGTTACATAGAAATAAAGTCGCTGTGTTCTCTACCTCTGCCTACACAGGCAAATAGAAAACAAAGTATTTTTAAATGTGTATCTAAATATATAAAATTCTATTGAAAATATATATTTATACATTAATTTCCATAAATATAAATATACATTTACAAGGAAATTCAATTTATAAACGAAATGATAAATGATTTAATTATAATCATAGTTGTTTTACCAATATCGAATATATGTTTATGGAGATATAAAAATTAACCGCACACAGAAAAAAAAATACGACAAAACAAACCAACAAAAAAGGATTGGCATACATTTGAATTATTACCGAACTCGCTATTCCGACACAAAAAGATCTCACGGCGCGAACCAACAATGAGATATGAATATTTTATCTGTACAGGAAAAATATTATTCTAAATCCGAGATCAAATATATTAACCGATAGAAATAAAGACCAACGGTTATCGTTCATCTATGGATATTTCGACCGTTTTAATAAAAGTTAGGCGTATACAAATCTTTTTTTACGTTTATTTTTTATTATCTATCTTAATTATAGGTTTGGAGGTGTAAAATTTGTGTAGCGATCACATATTGACGTAACGAATGATGAATATGATTCATCTCGTTACAAAACGGGCGTATGACTCTATTTTAATACACTTAGATATCCAAGAGCTTCCATAAACGATCTCTTACTCAGAAATGTGTTTTGTAAATCATGTTCATTTAACTTTACTCGTTTCCTTTTATATTCTTTATCGTTAATATCTTGGTGTTTTTACGTTTTGTTTTGTTTATCGCAGCGATTCATGATATACGCTGTCTCAAGTGGATTCCATTTTATTATTAATGTCAATTGAATTAAGCCAGGGTTGTAATTGTTTAATATTTTTTTAATTAATAAGTTTGTTTGAATTATTTTTAAAAATTTCAAAATGTATAATTTTTTAAATAACTTTTGAATATTTAAGGTTAATTTTTCTCAAAAAAAGATTGTAATTACAATATTGCAGATAAGACATCAATTGACGTTGACTATTAACATACGAACTCGTAGACATTCATTAATAAAACCAAAGTAGGTGGGTTACAGTGTGTGTCAATAGCCAGATCTTTGTCCGTACGTAGTTATCGCCCCGCCTCATTGCCTCTTTCATAGCGCTATGAAATTTACTATAATATTCCACCATTATACTAAGACCTCTAGCATCTATACGTGATCTTAATAAACCAATCAATACTATGTATCAAGTTGGTTCAGACGCATGTGGTGAAAGACATATTAATGTTATAACTCTTGATTTGGATGGTGAACTTTAACTCGACGCCATAAAGCTCACGATGGTTTTGGAAACGAAGAAATTTTGTGCCTATAAGTTGGTGCATATAACCGCATTTACATTTTAGAGATACTCGCAAGGAATAAATGTCAATTGAGATGGAAGACCGAGCGCGGATGCGAAGAATTGATGATGCAGTTATTGAACTCGTTGATAATAATCTGATTCTAGATGCAAGGAAGGGGAAATAAACGTGCTCTTATTAGAACTATATTACTTCATTGTGTGAGTGAACGACGACTGCATTATGTACATACGATTTAATTTATAATTATAAAATATTTGTGAAAGGCATACGATACGTTCAATTATATTCAAATGTCACGGAATTGTTAAACATTTTAAATTTGTTATTGATATTTATCTTGTAACCTTAATAGACAAATGCTTATTTAATTTAAGCATATTTTGCTAAGTCATGTCTATTAGATATATATATCTAATAAACAAACGATTCTAAGAATACAATTATTAGAGTTATTTGTATATAATCAATAAATTTTAACGCAAATAATAGAGAGATAAAACAAAATAAAAACAACAATAGCTTTCAAGTTAAAATCTGACAAATTATTTTCTTGGACCGATATAGGTATGTAGGTGTAGTAAATCCATCAAATTTATCTTCAAATCTATCTTCAAAGTCAATCGCATATTCGAAATTTCAAATAGATTATTAGGCAATCGTGCACAAAGTTTTCTATTTGGTAGTTGAGGTCCGAAACAATTAAGATTAAGTGATACCTCAAATCATATTTTAATACTATTTATTTTTATAAATGAATATCAAAATGTATTTATATTACATTCTATTTTAATAAATAAATATTTTTCAAATGGAACATAACCAATGTAAGTTCAAGGAGGTTAGACAAAATCATTAGTCACCTTCAATTCTATTGATTGGTATATTGTATTAAAATCAAACCGGTAGCCGTTTAAGCATATACCTGGAAGGACACACCCGAAGAACTGTGAACTTTCGATCACAACGTATGGTTCCACTGGTTGAATTCAAAAATCATTATATGGAACATCATGAGGACCCCATTGTTTCGGTTGAATGAACCAACACAATATCTTACGAAATTCCCTAAAAACCACCTTAGTATTTAGTTTATTATGTCCAACATTATCTGATGCGGTCTCTTGCCCATTGTCTTTTTTGTTTTCACCATCGTCTTATTTTTGTAGCGGCCGTCAAATGAGATGATGGGAATTCACATTTGAGAAAATTAGTTCATAACATTCGAAATTGGTTTAAGATCTGTCGGAATTTTTTAACGCTTGATGGACTACGTTTATGGCTGTCTGAGATTTTATTTTATGTTTTGAGTGCTTTTATTGTTTGTAAATTAGAATTGGTATACTAAATATTTATGCATATTTGTATAATGGAATATTTTTTTTATTGGCACGTCTCGTCGCGAATATAATGAAAAATTTTTTTTTACAAAAAATTAACAATAATTATTATATGGTTCGTGTATAAAGCTAAAACAAAGCCCCATTGTTCCAAATTCATATTTCCCCGGCTATCATTCTAATCGAATCCACGAATTAAAGGCAATAAATCCGCTTCACACACGTATCGAATGTACAATACACATGTATTATATAGTTTTCGCACAATCACTTACAAAATCGTGATCTATTAACGCTCGAGCCTCGAAACAAGAAACTTAAGAACAAGTGATCTCTCTCTCATTTATAATAAGCAGCTCTCTCTATTCCTCGTCTATTATTACAATCACGAGTATTCATGCAGGTATTATGTAACACACCAAATTATCAAACTGTATGTTAACATCCATTGTGTTGTGAACGCTAATCTACATAAGTATAGGTATTAATTCTTCTTTCAAAACTGTTCTGTAAAAAAGACGAAGAGGTATATATAGGGTTACGACATGCGTCTGCTAGTGTACCAACAAGAATAATTCAATTTTTCAATACAATCTACTTTACCATACAAATATAAGTGGAATTCTGGAGCTTTTTATTTACATGATATTACCATTCGGGGTTCAAATATAAATATTATATCTATATAAGAAACAATACATGAATATTCTCAACAAGCGCTGTAAACTTTATAATATCAATAGATACAATATTACAGATAAGAAATCAGGCGTCGTTTAATTTACAAAAAAAAACACTTTTGTGATGTAATGTATGTAGACGAGTCAACGATCACTCACAATGGCGTACGTGGCCCACAGTGACTAGGAGAAAACATTGATTAATTACCATAATAATTTATTTGATACTCCAAAACTTGATGTGGGGAGGGGCCGGTTTCACGAGCTAGTTTAAGTTCCTTTTGACTTAAAAACGCCGCTTAAATACTCTTACAAAAATAGCCATGATTTGAATGATAGTGAGTGACTCGGTTGGTACTAGGCGGTTATTAAATATTTCCTACACGATGAAAACACTACATTGTTCGTTTGAATATGATGCATGGAGGTGATTTGACTGTTCCAAACAAAAGAATAAGTTTGGAGGAAAAGGAATGGTTCTGTATTGTTGTTTTTGTATTAGCATATTATGAGT